>JAANSM010001474.1:0-18444 GCA_036850725.1 Orchesella villosa
TTTGTTGACATTTTTTTACATACACTATAAGTATATGTCACATATACTTAGTATTATTGGAATACTTTTTTACAAATGTCTTAAATTTGCTGAGTAAAGTGGACAAAAGCTAAACCCATCAAAACAGCATTTGATTTAGTTCCCTATTACTAGAAAAACAGTGTAGTATTAATTGATCTTACACTTACACAAGGTAAGAATTAATGGAAATGTATGCAAGCTGCCATTTATCATGGGAGTAGCGAGTAAATATTTAATTGCTGTTGGAGAGATGTTCATCCAACCATCCCTGGCCTACTTGTAAACAAATGAAATAAAGGAGGTCGGAATATACTTCAACAACATTTGAGTACCCATTATTGGTATTAGATAAGCTCATTTGCACCAAACATCGGAAATGACCAGCATCGAATGTCAGCAGTTATCAATATCACCATCAATTCCCAGTACCAATTCAAGGTCATCGCAGCTAGTTTACAATATGTTTGCAAGAAGACTGCATAAACCTTTGATCATCAACCATACGAGATTCAATATCGAGGAATCAATAGATACCATATTAATTAAAAATGTATTTTATATATGTTGAAGATAAGAGAAATAAAAATGACCTGAACCAAATAATGTACTATTTACCTTGAAACTAAACATATACTACAGATAAAAGAATATATATGGGCTCCTCAAACTCCAGGTATCTTACGAATTAGTCTACAGTACTCTGAGAAAATTTTGTAGCCATTGTTAAGATGTCAAGCAAATATTTTTATTATAATCGATGTCCAAAAAACTAAGCATAGCATAACTAGACGGATATGAACAAAGTTTTCCAATAATTAAACTACAGCATCCTTTCTATTTCATCCTAACTATATCATGTTCAATGTTTGTCTGATTCAGTATATACAGCTAACTAACTAACTGGCAACTAAATTTAATTCTCCGTCAATTGTCTATGTATAAGAATAAAATAATTATTTGACTTGAGTTGGTGAATACTGGTTTAACAGGAATGATTTAAATCTTGACGCGCTTCGTAATTGGTTAAAAATGGTAAAAGTATTGCTGTCTTCATTCGTACAAAGTCAAACGTAAAAAATCATAAAAATGTAGGCGATTGATTTCACAAACTTAAAAGTTAAAATTAAACAATGATAATCTTTACCGAAAACAAAATACTCAGACATAAAAATGCATATGAAAAATGTCTAAGATCACTCTATATATATCTTTGTGAATGGGGCAGTACTAGTACTATTACTACAAATTAATAACTTCTATATTTGCTTCTACATTCCTAATGTTATATACATCGTTATTGGTACACACTCGCGCAGCGTACCATGGATCAAGTATGTAAATTCAAAAGTTTAAAGTTGGAGAACAGTAAAATTTGTCTAATAAAGTGTTAAATTTGACCTATACGTAAGTGATAACGTCAAGTTACGCATGGAGAAGTGGAAATTTCCACGAAATCCTTATAGGATTAGAATGAAGACTGGGAAAGTTAGAATGTTTATGCTACTTTGCAAAATGAGTAACTGATCCATGATCAGGCATGATGATGCACTGACTGCATGCCTACGTAGATGTGACAGAAGTTATGACAAAATGTTAAGGAGGCAATCTTACACTGGAGCGGTATCTATTTCTATATTACTTGGCTTAATTCAAAATCTTATACTAGCTTAAAGCAATTATGCAGTAGCTTTGTACTCGATTCAGTTCTACGATTCTAGACAAACGCTTTGTTTTTTAAAGTTTTGATGACATTTTCTAATTGCATTATCCGTTACATAAGTACAAAGATTTAATGTGAGGACTTTGGTCACATACATTCCATTAGCTTTTGAATAAGATTACTGGTCATCATACTGACATGTCGTTCCAGCTCACTGCGCCAATAACTTTGTTGCAGTATTGTAATGCGTCACAACATAAGCATTTTAATGTCTAAATTATAATTTCAAACGAAATTTTAAAATAGTATACAGCTTATTTTTATAAAATGCAATATTCAATATCTAAACCTAAAATCTTGTTGTTCCAATGGCTCCCTTCGTGTAAGTAATGAGTTTGAGACGTAAATGAACGCAAGTAAACTTTAATAGCAGTGTACGATGCATCTTGTATAGATCAGTTTGAGCTTTATTAAAAATAGCACGGAAAGACGATATTATGTGAATGCGTATGTTGCTCTCCATATAATAATGGATGAAGCTGAATGAAATTTCTCTTCGTATGTTACGTAAGTATAAAATGAAGTAATGTTATGTTTTGTTTTGTGTACCACCCAGCACCGTCATTTTCACAAATCGCATTCGGAACTGCTCCCACAATCCAGTCAGGCTTAATTGTTAATGAAGATGAAGGTTTTTCTTAACCATACATTATTTAGCAACGAATGTAACACCACATGCCTATTCAAAAAACTATTCAGACATCGCTCTCTTATATCATCACAACATAGAATAGCTACATTTTCCTTAACAGACATGTCACGATGTCTGCTATGCTAACCTTGACACTTCGGTTACAGATGCGGCATTCGTGTGTGCACATGTAATCAAATCCCATAGATAATCTGAATTTTCAATCAAGAACATATTGTAGTTTAATGAGCCCTAAGCTTATAAACTATTCTCTAAGCTTTAATACATTCTACCGGAAGAATCAAGGAGTAATGTACTTTAAAATGGTTTTTTTTTTAAATTATATAGTTTTTGTGTCATTATATTCTCCCTCACCTCTAAGTAACGAGTAAGGAATGCAATTTTCAATCGCAGCTAAACATCATAGAACTGGATTTGTACACTTGGGTATAAATATATTCACCGAGTGTCCATTCAGAATAATTCACACTGACTTATCATAAATCTGACGCACTCTGATTTGCTGGCCCATTAATGCAAGAACACTCACTACGTAAACACTTCAAAATCATCTTTCAGTTGAATATTTAGTTTAAAATCCAAAGAAATATTCAGCTTGATGTTCTCTCAATCATAAAGATATTGCAGAACACTTCAACTTTTAGAGACAGATCTTTACACTCGTCAATAATTAATTTAAAATGCTAAGGATGCTTCACTGGATTCGTCTTTTTATATCTCTTACGTGACTGTAAGGTATTTTTCGTTTCAGGAATCGTATATTATGGAAGACTGTCAGAGAGGCTTCCAATAAGATAAATATGAAAATGACTTGTACGAGTAGAGCTAGGCTTCGTAAATTGGCACTATCAACATCAACTATAATATGTAGAACACGCACATGTAAGTTTTAGGATGTGTTAGGAATCCGTTTAAATCTAGTTTAAAGATTCTATCTTCTGTTGATCTACTGCTACTTCATGCATATATTACATATTCAAAGAACTCAATCAACCACATGCACATGGCAGTCAGACAGAGCTGTGAGAGAAACTGCTGGGCTCCACAATTTTTCATTAAACATGAATGACTAACATCTAAACGGGGATGCGAAATGAATATACACAAATGAAGGATCATTAAAGAAAAGGATACCGAATTCCTTCCAGTTCTCTTTAAATATTGCATATATAGATTAAATTGTTTCAGTCATGATAATAGGGTAATGGTTTATGTAAATGCATGTATTTATGTATAAATGTATAATGGATGGGTGCGCTGAAGCTCTGATATATAAATATGCTGATGTCTCTTCATACCATTAGTCAAATGAAGGTTTGTACGAGCAATAAGTTTAGCCCAGTAATAATACGTGTGATATGATTCAAGGGTTTTTTGGCTTCTGAAATGAAACACATATAGAAAAGAAGTTACTCTTTTTATATGCTTTCATATTTCGTTGCCGTTTCACATCTACGGGTTGCAAATTGGCATTTTTTGCTACAACTTAAATATACATGCAACAAAGGGCAAACATTGCCAATTTATGATCCATAACTGCAAATCTTGTCTTGCTCCTGGTCCTCCTCATCTGTCATCCACATTGTCATGAATATGTTTGAGGTACTGATCCCATGTTATTCTAACTGCATGTAAATCTACAATTGGACATGTCACACATACATTTAGCAACACTGACTAAAGAAAGGTCTGGGACATCATGACACATAATTATATGCTGCGCTATACACTAAAAGAAGAGATTATATAAGTCCTACATCTAGGGCAGTGTGCTCTTTAAAACAACTAACATCATCAAATGTCTACGCTTTCATAAATCTTTTATTAACTAAAAGTACGAAAATGCGAATCTCCTGAGTTGCCTTTTTATTCTATCCCATCGCATCACTAGCCTCAAGCTTCTGTAAAACGTATAGATCCAAGAACACAATATATATACGTCCATGTGCCATGCGCAAACCAAAATATAGGGTGATCCATAATCCGTGTGTACAAGTGACATTTGTGTGCACATAATCATGAGCAGAATTACATTCCATAAAGTATAATGCGACCGATGACTTTACAAATGACGTCATGTCACCTTACATGTATAACAGATTCACAGAGACCGAGATGATGATAAAAAGTATTGGCTTTGGCTAATGCAATAGTTCTGGTTCTTATGTCCTTAATTCTGCCCATATGCGCGCAGACTAAAACTGAAAATGAAACACTTCCAACGAAACACAAAATCCAATATTAATCCTCTTATCGCAGCATAATGACAGTAGCTATAATAAAAAATACTGCAGAACGTTGACCAATCGTTGCATTTCTTCGAAGGATTCTCTTGCAATGTTACGGTATCAATCGGGTGACGAAACTGGAATTATACTTTTCTCTAACCTCCATGTTTTTATAAACCGTTTCTCGACGCCATAACATAATTCATAAAGCAATTTAAAGCACATTGCAAGTTTCAATCATTTATATATTGTTCTACATTTAATTGTCTTAATGCTTGTACACGTACTACTTCATTTATATTATTAGTTACAATAAGGTACGTACGAGCGATTTATTACTTGAATATTTGCATTAAAATACTTCGAACATAAGACATGGCAAGGATTGTGGCTTTAATTTTACGACTTTCCCGACAGAATAGGTAACTCTTGGAATGTAAGGTACGCATATCCTGCCAACACACCATGGATTCTTCAAAGCTCAAACGAAACGGTAACAATAATTCAGTGAGACAAAGCAAATTATATACAACTTGGAACAGTACTTAGCATTAAATAAAAACATATCGATTTGTGATCTAAAACATTACATTTTATCATTGTAGAGCTGGCGGTTGAAGTGCATTTGTAATATTTAATCAAATCGACTGATTTTGGACAAACGAGTTCAAAACGGTATTATTAATCAATTTACTTTTACGACTGGAAATTTTTAACAATGTTTACAGGCAAGTTGTACTGAGCTACGACACTGGTGGGGCTGAAGGAGGAGGTGGTGGAGGACCATTCTGACGCATATCAACATGACCATGACAATTTTCGCACTCATCTTCTGATTCCGAGGACGATTCTCCAAATACGTGTGGTTTCTTATAAATACAGCAACATTTGGATTTTCTTTTGTTCATATGTTCATTATCTACAGTTTCTTCTGTCCAAACCACCTTCTTCTTGTTTTTCGGTTTACGTAAAACCAATCGAACAGTACTGGAGCTTTCTTGCGCTTCTGGTCTAGCTGTAGCTTCGAGTGTAGTTTGTGACGTTGTTACAACTGAAGTTTCCGTCCCAGCCATCCCTATTCTGTTATCCTTTTAGTAGTTTTAGCGTAAAATTCGGTAAGTTGTAAGTGGGTCCACGGAATCTGTTATGTTCCGTACTTATGGTCAATGATGGTCGACACTTGATATATTACTGTTTCATACAGCAAACATGTAAGCTTCGAGAGATTACTGTAAATAAATTATCAAGCACAGTCCTAAAACACACAAGAAAGGTAGAATTAATACAGATTTCAATAATTTTTATACAACATAAATACATACAAATATCAATATAATATATAAAAACAATGTATGTATATTATTCCAAGTGCATGAATTATGAGAAGGTGAGGCAGCTTACAGCAACTGGCAACTGTGGACAGTCAGCAATGACGTATCTAATTAACAGATTAAAAAGGCACAAAAATGTAATGTTGAATGTGAATGTACGAAAGTCGCCGTAGAACATTCAAAATTAACACAAACAACGAACACCCAATGAACAAATGATTAAACTGTCAAAAATGAAGTAGTGATCAGTGATTGATTTTCAATTTTAGAATGTCATGAATCTTTTTACTTTCTCATCTTCGTTTCGACATTCAACACGTGATACTGGATACTGATAACTGAATTTACTGAGTATATTGTTGTAGGTTGTTCACAATTTAAATTGAAATTGGATCACTGCAAATTCCTTTCGACATTCAACACGTGATACTGGATACTGATAACTGAATTTACTGAGTATATTGTTGTAGGTTGTTCACAATTTAAATTGAAATTGGATCACTGCAAAGTGGAAACGGACCTTTGATCTTCAGGTATCGGAAACGAGAAGCTGCTTTAATGAATATTATGTGACTGCCAGATGATAAATTATTATTTACAAGCTTGCTATCATTGCTTTTGATTTACATTAAACTTCTGCAGCTGATTTTTAACTTCTGACTCCGTTGAATGTTTCAAAATTTTACTTGTATTTCTCATTTGGTTTGTTTTGATACAAAATGATTTATTGTCCTGAGATTGAGTTACGACTTCAACTGGTATACTGTCTCGCGCTAGTGGGCCACTTACCCCTTTCCCATTTGTTATGTGTGTTATGTTGTACATCGTATATACCCACTTCTTAGCTCTAGTGCATATACACTCTATTCACTATTCTTGTGCTCGCACTCGTTACAAAGGTGAAAGGCATGCAAAAACTGAACCGAAGTTTATATTTTATGTTATATTTTATATTTATTTTGGCAAAACGGAAACAAAACATCCAAAAATATTTAATATCTTGTAGGATCGGGCTCAACCAATTGAATTTAATTTAATTGAACTTTATTAATGTGTTTGACATGTTACATGTAACATGACCAGCCTTATGGCAGGCTGGTCTGGTCTCCCTACCCTGCCCCTGCCCTACAGTAACACACAATACAATGTAATTCCAATGAATAGCATGTATAACAGAGTTTTCCATGCAATTACTACAAAATTCAAAATTAAATTACGTAATAATTACTTTCAGAGAGATCAGCATTTCAAAAACTGTCATGAACGTTTATAAATGAATAACGTCAATAACGAAAGGTAATAAGGTAAAGTGAATTCTAAAGAATGAATAGTATATGGTAAATAAACAGCGAATTGGGCTAAAACGAGGTAGTTCTGCAATGCATTAAATAATTAAAATAATCATTCTATAACACAGGATTACGGGTGCAGTTTGTAACATAACGGTGCACGCTAAGCAAAATCACAATAATTTGCTAATTTATGTCAGTTTAACTTAAAAATCATAATCAAGCTTTTGACTTCGTATAACTTAACCTTTGGCATTTATAATCCAATCAAACTTAAATTAATTTTCAAACCGCCTTAAGTCCCATTTACCTACTATAGTTTATTTTGTGTTTACTGTTGTTCGTTATTTCGACCTCTGTAAATTCAGATTTAAGATACACGCAGCTTTCTGAGATTGGTCGTTGCGTATGACTTTGCCAATCCAAGAATGTTAATCTGAGTAATATGGGATATAAATGGATAATTAATTGTTCACTATTAGAATTAGAAGTACTGAGTAGCCATTCGATGGTGAAAATTTAACTGAAAGTTACTTCAGGAATTTGGTATTGAAATTGCGGGGTAAATAGAAACTAGGACTAAATCTACCACAAAAAAATTATTTTTCATCGAATTAGCATAAAAAAGGGTAAATATGCTTGAAGAATTTCTAAAAGTTTGGTTCGAATATCAACAACTGGTCCGGTATAGTCTGGAATGTTTATATTTGTACCTCTAAATCCCATTGTTTCATCCAAGGACTTATTTCTCGAATCCAAAAGTCAACGTGTATTATGAGCGTTTACAAGATGTTGACAGACTTGAAAACTCGTTGATCTTTAACAAAAGGTTCTAAGCCACCTTTGGGAATTCCTGAGGTGGTAAGCAAGGTTATCACATTATAGCACCTCTTAAAGGTCGTTTATCATTTAGTCTGTCAATGAGATATCAAGTTGCGATGCACATTATGTAAATACATGTACTAGTACTATGTAATACATAGACTAGACACATTGACATTGCGTTTATAAATATCCAAAAATCCAACTCAGTTGACTCAGTAATATCAGGTAACCAAATTGCACAATTACTACTGAGCCAGTGAACTTTAAAATGTCACTGCCCATCTATTTTTGGATCAATTTAAGGTATTCCCCCTTGAAACTCAGTAAGAAGGCCGTATTGACTATAGGAAAGAATGAATACACCTGAATACCGTATGCTTAGCGACCTTGGAAAGTCTGTTTCATTTCTCCCCGTCTCAAGAATACAGAATGATTTCATGAAGAAAGGTGTGCTTTATTAGTTCCATCCAAGGGTCCTTTTCGTACCTGAATAACTACAAGGTTAACCTTGAATATTACGATACATAACAAATTATTTGTTTTGCAAACATTTTAAACAATTTGTATCCTTGTACTTCGCATGAATTTGTTACTTTTACAAACAGTAATAGCTTTTTTCTATAAAACGTCTCCAAGATTAATCCTACTGTATATTGAAAACGTATTATATTAATTTACTATTTCCGAATAGAATTTAATAGCAGATATGTTTTTTAGCATTTGCCTTCCGCAAATACTTTGCTGGCCTTAAAACTGGCGAAACAAATTGGTCAACTGATAAGACAAATGGAGCCAAGAACTGAATATAACTGGTAGCCTGTAAAGCACGTCTGGACAAATTTTAATAGCTTTGTCTGTTTATCCCTAGCCCCTAGTAAATGACATAGTGACATGAATTGGAAAGTAGACAATGACGAGTAGCAAAAGAGTGCATTAGGATGCTATATAATTAGTAACAACAACGCACTAGAAGTAGCGCACCACACAAGCTATGGCAGTTGTTATCTGATCATGAATTATTCTGACAATAAATCAACAAAAGATCCCCCACGCACACTTGCAAGTTGCAATCAGTCTTTGCTTTATTAGTTTGGAAAAATATTCATGGATTTCTATATCAGAACAAACTACCGTTATCGTATCAAAGCTTTGTTCTTCAATAATTAGTTTAACAGCATGCATTTCAGAAAATACATGTATGGAATAACCTAACTAATCGTTGAAGTATAGCTCCGGAATTAGTTTTCCTACTGCTTTATATTTCCAGTATTATTAGTGACTTTTATATCGTAGAGTCCAGAAACATCAGCATCCGCTAAAATTATCATGAATCTACGTTCAGTATTTTTGAAAAACTTTTTCTTTCTTTTACTACTATTCTTCATTTGCATTTCTCTGTCAATGTGTCAAGATGAAGATGAAGAGGATGAAGACACTTACGACGAAGAGTTAGCGGAAATAGAATCGACAACAAGTGAGTATATATAAGAAAATAAAACATTTTTTGAGCTAATAAAGTAAACCTGCGTAAATCGGGTTAATATTTTTTCAGCAAGGAGATATAGGATAAGAACTTCTACAAAAACTTCGGCCGCTGGGAGAAATGATACAGTAACACAGAGTGCTGGAACAGCAGATGCAACTGATAAATCAGCCACATCAGCTCCACTAGCAGCCACAGGTGCAGAATCCAGCGCTAGCGCGTCTTCAGCAGTCACCTCTGTACCATCTCCTGCAACACCTCCTGTGACAGAAGCTGCTCGTGTCACTGTTCGGACAACCACATTTTCTGATTACGAAGATGAAGAAACGACAACAGAAGAGGCAGAGGAAGAAGGATATGCATACATCTTCCGTCCTCTAAACAGCTTAGTTGATAACATTGTAGCTGGAAACGTAACGGGTATTGTTGATAATGCATTGAGCATTCGAACTCCACCTGAGATTCGTGCGTTTGTCAACAATGTCATGAGCAACGTATTTAACTCCGGTGTTGGCAGTGCTCTCAAACATTTCATGCCAAGTATATTTAGGTAAGATTTTCTTGTAAATAATCCTTATTTCGCCAGAGAAGAATATTTTAAACTCTTTCTTTTATGAATAGCACAAGAGCCCCACCAACTTCCAGTCCGGGCAGAGATCCTATTCCAACACAAGCAACTAAAAAGAAACCCGCCCCGCCACCTTTAGCTGCTGTAGTTCAAGGTTTTGAAGGAAGAACTAACGACACTGATGAAGTCAATGCTTCACCAGACAAAAAACCAATGGAAATAGCTTTCGCCGGGCATCCGGGCTCTCCAGCTAGTCGATTAAAATGCCAGATACTACCATAGATCTTTGGTTATAAGCTCCTTACTGCTGTAGTATTATATTACCTCTTTCAGAATGGTTTCATATTTATGCAATTCTTAATTTATTCATTTTTAGTAAACTTACATGAGAGTAGTGTTTGAGTGAGAGTGAGTCAAAACATTTTCTTAATCATATTAAAACATGATGACAAACGTACGCAAACACAACCATTTACGCTGACACATCAAGATGTTCATAGTTAACAAGTCAAAAGTAAATGGTCTAGAGTTGGGTATAGTTTGTCTGTGATGTGGGTGAGAGTCATCTCTTTTATTGCATGATACATTACGGCGATCGGTCGACTCATTGAACTTTCATTAACCTTGACATAACAACGAGAGTCAGATGAATGCGAAATCCGTTTTGTCATCATGAACCATTCATAAAAACCTGACCATGACCAAAAAAATTAACAATTTGAGCCGCCTTTCTTGTGGCTTATAGACTGATCTGATAATGATAGTGATCAATATTATCAATGCAAACAAATTCTGGAATTTGTTGAATTAGTAGATTTACTTGGTTTTGTAGCCTTGTTATATTTAAGAAAATGGAATTATTTTATATGTCCGACATCCGAGACTTCATTTTTGATTTGAACAACATTCTCATGAACCTTGGAATACGTTTAACTGTATCTACTGGGATGGAAGGGAAAGATATGCAAAAATGGAAAGGCCCATCTATAGGCACATAATTCATTGCATCTCGGCATTGTCGTAACTGTCGTAATACACACGAACATAATATCAAAGTGGTGATGATTCATCGATATTTTATACACCATAGCATTAATATGCAATCAAAATCTTCTGAATGTTGCATGCACGTCCAAGTCTTTGGTTTTGCAATTTTTATCGAAAGTGTAACTTTATCAAACGGGGCCATTTCTCAATCACGCTTAAAAAGCAGCGGTGGCGGCAGCAGTGAAGTGCAGTTATTTGTCAATATCGTCTATAAAAATCATGACATAATTCGCAAATTTGTCTGTTTTCCGCTGCGTCGATTTCTTAATGAATATTCACCACAAATTATTGTTGCAATTGATGGATTAACCAATGTAAATCATTACAATCAAAATTGGTTATAAATACACACTCAAGGGGATTAACATTGTTTTTTTTAATTTGTCTTCGAAAACAATACATAACGAACATAGAGAACTACCTTGCTCTTGAGTAAATTGGGATAGTTAGGCTGTTGAAATACAAGCTAAAATACACCATCTTCATCTTAATTGCAACATTCATTTATTAGTTAGACAAAAATTCTCTCATTTATATGAATTAAATGGACACTTCACCGACATCAACTTCCATCCAAACATCTAATCCATGTACTTATTAGGTAAACTTTTATTGCAAAAATTTGGCATTATTGCCTTGATCAGAGCATGAACACAAAACCATTCGTCGGCTTCGTTGTGGCTAATGATACATAACCAAAGTTTGCTTTACAAAAACTGCAAAATTATTAGCCGAATTACTGATAATTCGTTGATGCTTAAGCATTTATTAGCCCTCGAGAGTTTGTCATTACTTATTGCATTAGTACTACTCATCATCGTTTGCTGTTCCGCAGAATTATAATGATGCGATGATACAACGTGCCCCAGGATATTATTAACCATTCATTACATCGATTCTCCCGTAAAACATAATTGTCTACTTATTGCATTAGTACTACTCATCATCGTTTGCTGTTCCGCAGAATTATAATGATGCGATGATACAACGTGCCCCAGGATATTATTAACCATTCATTACATCGATTCTCCTGTAAAACATAAGTGTCTTCACGTAGAATGTGGAAAAACATTTACATAATAATATTTTTCTTATGTTACCACACATGCGCTATAAACCAGCTCAAAATTTCGATACCATTATTAAACCCAAAGATTGGAGAAAGATTCCCAGATGGAGAATTACTTTTAAATTAAAAATACGTCCGAAAATTTTGGTATTATTGGGAATCAATTCTTTTCAACTGAATGTAAAACCTTTAGTGAAAAAAAACAATGCAATATAAAGTGATAAATAGTGAAGTCCTTTAACTATAATTCATTATGTATCTGTCTGTATCGTCTTTGGGGGTATTGTACACGTGCTGTTGCTCTTTTGTTTATGCTTTAAGATGAACAATGTGTGTGCAATTTGATTTTATTATTCAAAATAACTTTTTTTTTGCAAATTGATGAAGATACACATGAAGTTTGCTACTATCCCTGCCTCTCAACACAAAAGTACAATGTTTCGTTTCTCTCCTAGATGCCTCGATCCCATCATCTACCTTACAACTTAGCAATATGTGCTTCCACATAATTCTACGAATAGTCTAATATAACTGCCTTTATCCGCATCTGCAGGGGAATTCACGAAAATATGCCTTTAAACTTTAGGTAGAGTAAAACTAGGTCAAAAGGAAAAGGCTTTTTGGTACCTTTTTATACTGATTGAAATATATGTGCATAATATCTAACTAAGAGTTAAGAGTCACTCATCTAATCTTCGTCTTCATTATCATCCGTAGAAGAGCAGTTTGCAGCATGAACAAAAAACTGTTTTAGTCGAACCAAACCAACAGCAACGTATACAAAGGTACTACTGATCGTACAAGTGTTCGATGTTTTAGATCCACATAACAGCAAAAGTAAAATCTCTCCTCCACCACCGCACCGGCTGGCTAACCGCTCTTACTTCCACCGCACCACCCTAAGCTACACATCTTACAAAAGCTCATCTCTGCACAAATCCTATTTTATTCATTTGAATTGCATTTCATTGCAGAAAATTAGTTCGTTCCTTACATATTTACGTACAGACTACACTACATATTTCCATTTTACTATTTTCTTATACTAAAAACTACAACAGTGCAATAACTTCACACATATCTCATCTTTCATTGTACCATAGGACCACATAACAAAATACAGAACAGACACAACAAATAATATAATATACGATATTATTATGATGCTCTTGCTCTTCTCTCTTATTTTGATCTACGAAGCGGATAGAGGAACTTTTTCCACGGGGGCCCTACCAATTCTTCTTTGGATTTATATATTGAGCATTAAAAATACAATATTCAATCATGACTGCTAATCAGTTTCATATAATATTGAATGTAGAGAGTGAGAGATTGGATGCAATGTAAAGCAGGTGAAAAATGGTTATCTTCATTATTGAATAGAATGTATATATTCGAAATCATATTTTACAAAGGCGTAAGTACGTTGGGGTGGCTATTGATTGAAAATTGAGAAAGGGAGAGAGAGGAGTTCTAGAAAGAAAATTATTCCTGTCTTCGTTTTTATTACTCTCAAGTCTCATGTAACGAAAACGAACAGCGATATGATGATGATGATGCTCATTCATAACAATGAAATGGAGTAACAACATACATAAGTAATAGGGTTAGAATTATTATAACTTCTCAAAATGAAATTTGAGTCATAATAAGTACCAAGTATAATAAGCAGGTAAGCTTATGCATTCATTGCATTACAATGACACTAAATTATTCATAGTTACTTAACGCCATAAGTACATCCGTGTTGAATTTCGGAAACGTTGTCCGCTCATGGCGCTCATTTGAGGAAACTTGCTAAAATGGAGCTGAGATGCATCTTCAGTCAATTTTGTCTCCTTATACTGAACTTCCTTTCAGCATGCAACAATAAAATATCAAATATCTATATGTATATAAGACAGAAAGCTGTTTGAGCAGCTATATTTTATTTATTTGAGCTGTTAAGTATGCTATGCAAGCTGATCGCATTACGCATGCACAAAATGAATCAATTTGTTAGGTAAACGTGGTCCTGCGATTCCACCAAACATATCTACTTATATATACACATGCACACTTAAATATCACAATTTTAAGTAGCCATTCACTTAATACTACATATGTATGATGTTTGGCATTGCGTTCCTTCTTGCGCTCATACAATTCAGTTGTAATTGCAACTCTAAAAAGTAACTCCTTCAACTAGCTCACGTGTGTATTAAAGGTAGACAACCACCGCAGTAATGCTGTCATAATCAAGTAAATAAATGTGTGCAGCCAGTAAGATGTAACAAATACTACACACTTTATTATAAATGCATGCATAACAGAACAGGTATGTAGAGATCTAAAAAATGTGAAAAGATAAGGTAAAACATGCAAGTACACTTATATATGCATGGACTTGCGTTCATGTAGACGCAAGTTATTCATGCATTTTTGCTTTCATTCTTCAAATGAAATTTGGTATGATTTTTACTCAGATGCATCCGTTTCAATAGATTCACTCTCAGTTTCGAGCTGACCAGAGGTCGACCTTCCTTTTACGTCTTCTTTTTAAAGCATTCTCTTCTGCAGTGACGCTTAGTCATACACATACACTCACAAGTTCTCAAAACCGTTGCTCCCTTCACCATCTTAAAAGTGCATCTGATTGCTACACAATTATTTCACAAAAAAAATTGTAGAACTCAAGGGGTTCCCAACAAAGCCTCGGCTGCTTCATGCAAAGCCGTTCCATCGAGGATTGAAACAGCAAAACAGATATAGGATGATGATGCCATAACATTTACACCATACACCAACATCCATAGCATGTGGCTACAATAAACAAAAAGTCCTGATAGTTGCTAGTTCTCAGCAGTGGTCGAACAAACAGAGCATTGCATGCTGTTTATCAAGGCTCCTTGAAGTGCTGGTCAAAATCCCTGAGCAAAGGATTTTTTGAACTCATACCTGCGAAGTAGCTCGTCCTCTCCAGACCTTGCGAACAAGAAAGAGAGCAAAACTAACTAGTTTGTCAGCAGTAGTGACTCAACTGTGGTTGAGCGTGTGTGTGCTTCATTGGGATTTCTCTCTCAAATCAGTTTCTTGTATCCAAATATTCCGTGTGAACTTAGAAGTTGCAAACAAATAGTTGTGGAGATGAGAACTCCAATTAGAAGGATCAACACTTTTAGAACTCTTTTACTTTCTACCTAGGAAAATTTAATTGATTATTTATAATAATAAATAATTCAAAGCTGTTAAATAACAAGCTGTTGCAGGAGATTACATTGTGCCCAATATATATACATATATATACATTATATATTCTTCCAAATCTTCTTTCTGGCAGTTCATCATCATAATCAACACGATTTTTTCTTCACTCTCGTCAACTTCGTTGTTAATCACATAAATAACAGAAAAATGAAAGTGTTTAATAGGATGTGCAGATAATGAAGGTTTGACTAAATACATTTTCTATTTTAAAATATTTGGTTGGAAGAAGAGGAGAGGAAACAAGAAAATATAATCTTATTGACTATAAAGTTATCTTGTATCCTTTTGTGAAAAAAGGAAACCAGAAATTATACCTCTAATTTTTTACTAGCTATTTGTGTGGCTCTGATCCTATACACATAACCGGCATATACGACGTCCTCTTCTTCTCATACAGTTATTTCCCTTAAAAAGCAGGTTGTGTAACATTTTTACACTACCTCATCTTCTGTCGTTTTTATCAAGGCATCATCATCAGCCCATCGTAACCGACCCTTTGCCAACGAGGGAATCGCAGCCAAAAAGTGAGCTAGTGAATGGGAACTATACAGTTTCACGAATGAGTAGAAGGACTATTTGATACTCATAAAATCACATCTCGTCACCTGAAATTTAAATAAAATATTGGACTTATCACCGAAAGGGGAAAAGGAAGCAGCTTCATGAGATTCCAAGTAACTTCGTAGCAGTACGCAAAACGTTCACTCAAGAGACTGAATACCAACATATTATTCATATTCCTTTAAAATGTAAGCAATCTCTATTTTTTGTTCTCTATCGTTTTTTTATTTTTTTAAAGTTCTTAAATTTGCATACTATAACAGAAGCCAAAGTGTCTAACAAGCTTTTTATGTGTATCGCATTATCATCTTTGCATATATATAAACGAGAGTGTGATTTATCAGGAAATGACACTGGGTAATGTGAGTATAGTGTAGGTATACCCCAGAAAATATGTGTGGCACCATAACCCTTGCCATGATAACGTTTATGTACGACGTGGAACCATTTTGTTTCTATACTAATCATATTAATTATTTATTACTTCTCATGTTGATAACTAGATTTTACTGGTTAAAGATTGGGAAGGATGAAAGTATATATATGTATCGTATTAGCCGTTGAGGAGGCAAGAAAAATTAAACGTATGCATAATCAGATCATATATAGTATAATTGAATTTGGCATGGCATGGGAAACAAGTCAAACTGATTAAGAACGAATCTCACAGCCTTTACCTCCGTGCCTTCATCAATAGCTTTTGTGTAAACACAAGGTAGAAGTAACATTTCTTGTTCAAGATTTCTCATTCCAAACAGACTTTAGATTGGATATCATTTCAAGACAAGTCTGAACAGAACATGAATATTATTAGCTGTCATGTTGAAAAACATAATTTGACAAATTTTTGCCCAGTTGGAATTATTCCCAAATGGGGAAAAATTTACATATTATTGTTTTGTAACACCAATTAAAACTGTGTGGGCAATTTTAATAGTATTATGGTTTACAGTTAGAATGTATTTATGTTAGGGTACATTATATACATAGTATACAGAATTTTGTGGGGCAACATGCTCCAAATGGGAAAGATCTCTTAGAAAAGCAGATCTTACGTAATGCAATGTGCGATAATCTTGTACCTACATAAGATTTTAGTTTGAGCGATGTTGGCTCCTTTGCCAAATGACAGTTAACACACAATTTACAATTAATTAGGAAAAGGAAGTGATGTTAGCACATCATGTGGCATGGCAAATAAGTTACAAAAAAACTAGAACTCACTGTCACCGTGCGGATGAGTATTGCGCATTCTTCCTTTCCTTCGTAGGCTGCACACACACCACACATTATCCAAATCATAAAATGCTATTGAATTGAATTGTGATAGTATCACAAACGTAAAATGACATTTGATGACACGATTACAATACAATTCGAGTTATCGCTGGCATTACACTCGTGTTAATTGTGGTCGATAAGTAGGTAGTCTCAAGAGTCGGCTATTATAATAGTGCTCACGCATTTCACGCCATCATTCTCTCTGGAAGTAAAACCAAAATGGTCTCAAAAGTGAAATAATTGTACAGTAAATCTACCTTTTAAAGTCACAACAAATTTTCCGCTTGTACGTCGTGTTAACATGAGCGTTAACCTACCAATTCATATTTGTGATTGCGAACACCAGATACGGAAATCAGATATACATTATGTGAGTACGTAGACTATTTTATTAGAAATTACTACGCCTTCATTTTTTGTATTGTTTACTACTAGTCAGTATAAGTGCGCCCACTTCACTTCTAAAATGGGAGCTGTACCATTTTATTCCATTTATGTGGGACCATGAAATCTTTATGGTAAAAAGATAATGAAAATGGTCGTGAACAACAATTAAGTATTTTTCATTTCTTCAAGTTCCAATGCACATTACTTACATTCTACACCCTTTCTTAAAAGTAGGCTGATGATAATCTTCATATAACATCGGAAGCATGTCCAATGATGTGTTTCAAAAGGTGAAGATTATACAAATCGGCTTTGCATAGTTTACATAGTCGTTCAATGACACGAAGCTCTACACACGTGTGAGGTAAGAACACAACAACACAGTGAAAACGTGTGGAGCAACTCATGCTCAGGGTCGTAGTTTTCCCTTTCTGTACCGAGAACGTTGACCGAAAGAGCTCAGTAACCGGGTGACCAGTAAATTCTTATCATATCACTGTTACTTTCATTTATGGTACACCCAACCTCGAAAACGAAACCGGTATAAGCCGATTATTACGACTGTTCGACTTTGTTTGAACATACTGAACAATGCAAGCACCTACAAAGGTTGAAGGTATGATCTCATAGAATTTGCGGTATGTGAAAAGGAGTTTACCTCTAGGTTGGTATTATTACATTCTATGTCGATAATCCAAATGATATTATTATGCATAAAAACTGGTTCTACATGTAT
>JAANSM010001475.1:0-18438 GCA_036850725.1 Orchesella villosa
CTGAATATGAAGCTGTACACCCAATGCGTAACTGGACTGATTTAAAGAAACGTGTGGGACCGAACAGACGATGCTTTGTATTTACCCATAATAGTATGCCTGCCGAGCCCGTTGTTGTTTTGCATACTTTCCTTACTGATCATATAGCATCATCTATTCAAAAAATAGTTACTAGTCATCGAATGCGAATGATGTCATGTAAGATTGATGGAAATACACTGAAACTACTTATTATTGCAAACTTGCAATTGTAGCTCATATAGCTTGTTTTAATTCGAAAGCAATACTATATGAATTTCATTATATTTCCAGTGGACAGTGACTTACCAATGGTTAATACTGCTGAGGACCCCAACTTTGTCAGCACCGCCATATTCTACAGTATCACTTCAACACAAAAGGGGCTAACGGTATGAATTTGGTATTTTAAATTAAAAGTTCACTTCATCTATCAAATCAATGAAACGAGATCCCATTTGGAATTACACATTTTTTTATCGATTTTTGTGTAGGGTATTGAGCTAGGAAACTACCTTATTAAAAGGGTTGTTCGGGAGTTACAAAGTGAATTTCCAAAAATGACTCAGTACTCAAGCTTATCCCCGATTCCAGGATTTACGAAGTGGCTCATCGGTTCGCTTAAGTCAGCGGTGAAAGGTAAAGAATTAATGTTTTGGATAGAATTTCTTTCCATTAATTACTCGTGTTGTGTAGCATAATCACTTTATAATTCCTTTTTGTGTGTATTGTGTATAGATCCAAGCAATCTGGCCCAAAATCTTTTGACTGAATCAGAAATTGACGCTTTGAAACCCATCTTTGAAACTTATAGTAATGATAAAAACTTTTACCAAGTATTTTTGGATGTACTCAACGTAAATACTTGGTTTACTGACCCAAGACTGGTGAAAGAACTGGAGAAGCCTTTAATGAGATTATGTGCAAAGTACCTATTTGTGGTTAAGCGACGTGGTTATGCTTTGGATCCAGTAGGTAAGATGCTCATATTTTATAGTACAGATTCATTTATGCCCATATGAAAGCTTGATCTAATTCCTATGCTCTGTAACTTTGTAGCTCATTTTCATTTAAAAAATGGTGCTGTGATGTGGAGATTAAACTGGCTAGGTGATGAAAGTCCGAGGGGTCTCGGGCAGTCTTGTGGAATGATGGTGAATTACAGGTATTCTACTTCTGCTTGAATTGGACGTAACTCTTTACCCTCTTTCAGTTTTTGGTTTTCCTTATAGTAAACATTAATTTTCACAGGTATTTCTTGGATAACTGTGAGAACAACAGTCAAAATTATATGGAAAACCAAGTAATTCAAGCTTCAGATCAACTTCAACATCTAGTGAAATTAACGTAACCTTGCTGGACTTTTAGTAATTTATGTAGCCAAAATATAATTAAGTCATCCCGTCATCATCCGTCGTTGACCTAATGTCGTACAACTTTTTCATTTTCATGAAACCAAACAGCACAAATTCATGTTCCGTCATTTATGTGTCATGCACATTAGCTTTATTTTGTTAATTCGAATCCTGTTATATACATTTACTCATATTTGTATTCATATTATATACATTTATGTACAATGTTTACAAACCAATCGAATTTATTTAATTTAAAGAACGTCAACTACTTTAACTGCATCAAAATGAGAAAATATGTCTTCTGTACTGAGTGGACAAATAAAGTATCGTTCCATACATTCCGTCGTATTTTTTCCTTTCGCATCCCATCCAACTTGAACGGCTTCTTCAAATACAGATAAAATGGGTCGATCTGCGATAAAATCTGGTCCCAGGTCTGGCTTCACCTCTTGCTGACGTTTCCAACCGGATCTGTTTAGATGAGGTTTCAAAAGCCGACGTATATATTAATTCCAGGAACAAAGCATGATACAATGACGCCATAGGCATCTTATTTTCTTTTGCAAAAGATATATGAATATCAAATTGCCAATCTATTTATAAATGGATATTTTTTTCTTACTTGCTTAGAGCAGATAATGTCAACTTGACCTCTCTTGGCAATGTTTTTCCTCTTATGGAATGGACCTGAAGCTCACACAACATTCTTAAGAAACAGTCCTGCATGTCCAATCGTCTTATGACCTATTTTTCATTAATTTGCGTAATTAACATTAACATAATGCATATGAACATGATTCTTTCTTCATTTTCCTATGAAGCAGTGTCAATGTCAGTAAAACACTGAATCTAATTTACCGTAAACATAATTTCAGCTAGTCGTTCTTTTTCCTTCGCGGACTTTGCCTCGTCAAGCCCATTTACGTCTCTTTTGCGGCGTTTCTTTCCAAAATTAAAGTAGTCCTTGTTAGCAAGATTGTTGATGTCAATTGGAAGAATTGTTAGGTATCGCAGAAGCATCAACTGTAATGTCAAATTAAGTTAATTTATGAATATACTTCGGTAAGGGTAAATGCATATAAAAAATATATTGCAGATTGGAGTAACTCTACCTTAAGAACTATCATTCCCAACAAAATGGATTCAAATGGAGTTAATGAAAAGTACCAACTGCTTGATGGAGCGACAGATATATTACTAAACATTGCCTTTGTTGGAGTCATGGATCCACTAGACAATAGTAAAGCCAATGCGGTGGACGCTTGTCCCATTTTCATGAGAGGAGATGGGAAACACACGTCAGATCTCACTGGACACTGAGACATGGTTTGTTGGAGCACCGGAAATAATGCTGTCAATGACATGACTTTGACTTGAAAGAGTTTAGTTTCTTTGAATTTCAACCACCATGAAATATATTACAAAACCACACACATCAAATTTCAACTTCCAGTGAAATATTTTCAATATCGTTTCCGTATCTGCCTACGCAACGTTTTTTGATGTAGAACGAACGAAACTCGGCAATAACTTTTTTCATGTAGCTTTTAGTTCAAAAGAACAAGTGGAACATTATTGAGTCATTCAAAACCGTCGCGTCGTGGTAAACGACCTTAATTGGTTGTGAAGTTGAGTTTCAAGTGTTAACGGTAAGGCAATGTTAGACAATGAGGTCTTATAAATAATTTAAAACAAAAATATTAATTTATATCTACACTCAGGTTGTTTCCAATGTTTTCTTGAGATTACATTGTAGTATTATATGTCTACACAAAAAGTTTGAAGTATTATAATTATGATACATGCAAACAAAATTACAAAATCAGTTACGGTTAGTTTGTACCGTTTGCCCTACTTTTTGTTGTTCCGATTTGCACATGAAAGTATCATCCTTACAGACTGAAGCAGTCCATATTATTACGCTACTCTGCTCAATGAAATCTATTATGAGTTCTTCCATTTCTAACCTTATACTCAATATTCATCTTCTGATGATGTGAATGATGCCATGTGCCATGTCATACCACATAGTATATATCCCAAGCCACCAGCCATGTAACGTAACTTTGTTTGTTTATCGATCTTGCTTCAGTAACTACGAAAAATTCATTCACTTCTTTCGCTTTTGATGAACAGCAGAACAGTGAACAGCGATTTCAGGTACGTGTTATTAGAGTAAAGCGGTCATTTCACTGATTTATTATCTCGCGGATCTACACATCAATAATAGAATAGGACATGAAATCTAAACATAGTGGTCTGGTCTGGTCGGGCTCTAGTCGTACCAGGTGCAATTTAGCTTAAAAGTCATTCACTCGACTCGAATTCGACACAAAGTCGCAGTCGAGCTGAATAATGAAGTTCGTATCGTAAGGCACCAGTGCTTTTACCATTTTACTCTTTGCTTTGACACCTTGACTTTTCCTACCAGAGATTATATAACCTAACATGTTTGATGTTAACTGACTGCGGAAGAGAGAGAGAGTGAGTAATTTATGCGCAAATAGCTATATGGCATGACTGCATGGAATGGAATGCATTTCACAAGAGCATGAACGGAACACACAATGTTTTAAATGTCACATAATGTGACATTTTTATGGATTTCTTGTACTTTACCGAAGGTGTACCACATTATTTCTATTTGTATTTTGTATATATGGATTTCGCATTATGATATAGATCCGTAGTTTGGTGGTGTAGTGTAAGCAAACAAGGCTGGCTTACATGATTTATGATGCCGTCAATAAAGACGTGATGTATTTATGTAGGTGATCATGTGCGGTGGCATAATAAGAACAAAGAGGAAGTAAGTCAACTCAACTTTCGACCTATACATTATAAAGTCGCCTCACATACTAAAAATTACACCTGGAATTATAAGTAATGCTGTGTAACCGGAATTTCTTCCAACTTCTAACCACTCATCAGCGTCCAAATGGAATTTTTATGAGTTAACTAAACTCAAACTCGTAATCACAACAGAAAGTAAGTAGAATATAATACGAGTCTTTTTTTCTTTGTTCACGTTTTTCACTTCTTTCTCTCATCGAAACAAATACCATATTCCATTCCCGTTTCATATATCCCATGTTAGTTGAAGTTGTTTTGTGTAGTACTTATATTTGTATTGTTTATTGTTCTAATTAAAAATAATATCACATTAAGGTACATGATGATGATATTGATTTTATATCACATTCGTGCAGTGCATCAAGATCTAAAAATACACATTTTGTATGACAGCGGAATGTATAAGGCGTCCCTCATGAAACAATGGTTGGCTCAAAAATGTGGTTTTCATTTCCTTTCACATCATTCTATTATACAATATCCTCTTTTACTGTCTACAGTCTACTCTACACCAAATAACCAAGAGCGGAGCTAAAAGCTTCAGCTCTCCATCTCCAAAAACTCATTTCTTTGTCTATTAAAATACATACGAATATTATCTAGATCTGTGCTAATCGGGTTGAAAACCAAAAATGACTAGAATCCAAATAGATTGGGAAAGACGAAAGAGAGAAAGCGAGAACATATATATTCGTTTGTGGGATTATTGCCGCTACAGCTAACTAGCTTCATTCTCATTTTCTCAGTGAAGCATGAGCATGCTTTGTGTATGTGGATTGTGGATATATATATATATATACCTCTTTGACTCACTCACTCGCTCACTCATCATCATCATTGTAAGCCAGACATTGAACCACCACCGCATTTGAGGGTTTTTGGCTTAAGCACTATGGATCCATAATTGTCCCATCAATCATTTTTTATCATCATTCAATTCTGAAATCCTATGAGAGAAGGGAAAACAAAAGTTTTCACCATCGCATCACCATTCAAAGGGAACAGAGAGAGAAGGAGAGAGCCGCAAAAGAATGAGTGCCATTAGTGTGTGTACTGAGGAGTCAGTTGTAGGCGTTGTAGCTCTCGTCCATGTACATGTGGTTTCCTATAAAATGTATGTGTGAACGTGGATATATTTGCAGAAACTCAAGCAATTCTAGTTTCAACCCTTCGTTTTCCAATCCCATACATAAAGAAGGTTGTAGCAGGTCGATAAGTGGATTTATAGTATTTTCAATAAAGTTTGGAAGTACACAAATATCCCTAACTCCCATTTTCTTGTCGCAAAGAATCCCAAATGTTCTTGTAATATTTACTTAGATTAATTCAATTTATTAAGTAAAATCATTCAACATCGTGTCAAGTAGAAAGAACACAACGAAATGGAATGTTTAGACTTGCAATCCAAATATATTCCCAACCCCAACTTTTTCAATGCCGCAGTAAGAGACGGTTTGTCGTAGGAGGATATCTATTGTACTTTGTGTATTGCCAAAGTATATACGTATATGTACTCTTTTCTTAGACTAACAAGTCCATTGTTATCATCACTCTCTCGTGAAGAACATCGAACATCATTTAGGCTGAGAATGCGAATGTATGTTTACTTATATACTTAGGTAGCTGTATCCACTCATCAGATTTGCCATTAGTGTTTTAATATAAGGAATGGATGGAAATCGGAAACTGGTTGTGGCTGTGATGGATAAAGCAATAGCAAAACATTGGTTAGAGAATGTTTCTTGTCTCTCTTTTTCGTTTGCTACATTCATCCTACATCAAATGACAAAAGTAGAGCCGGTGGTGTCGGGTGTGTGTATACCTTGTTATATTCATTGCTCATTGTATGAGAAACTTTTCATGTATTTGATGTTCATTCGGGGAAACGAGTGGGAGAATGGTGTAACTTTTTGGAAATACAATTGTGTGCTCATAAAAGGGTTATAGATATAGGTAGAGAAAGTGAGAGTAAAAGTAGGTAGGTGTGTATGCAAACGTGCATCTATAGTGTGTATACTCATGTGACAATGACAGATGCGTGAGCTTTTTGAAGCTTTTGTCTATCAGTGGAAGGAAAAATAAATGAGTTACTCTGATGCCCTTTTTCCTCAGAGTAACGGAAGATTGGAGGAAAAAACTTTCACTTCTTTTGTCAGACGTGTACACCGTTACATTTCGAGAAATCCATGTTCATTATGTGTTTTTATGTTGCCTCCTTGTTCCTTGTACACCTTTCTACTTTCTACTTTTCTGCCCCGCAAGACAAAGTTGTTGAGAATCGAGAATGGGATGGAGGATAGAGTTTCGCAAATTCCAGAATTCCACCCTCTCACACCACACCACATATCCTCTTCTTTCTTTTCGTCACTTTCTATGCAGTGTTGTCCTTAATACATTGGTGTTTGGATTGATGCTGATGTGAAAGTTTTCTCTCCTGAAATGACGATGATTACATGTCAGCAGCCTACCATGAAGATTACCTACTTTCACAATATCAATATATATGCAGTATATATTACTTTGGTATCAACATCAACCAACTTTGCTGTGACTTTCCTCATTTTCACTTTATCAGCTCAATTTTTCTTGCCCCAAACTGTCAACACAATCTTATTGAATTAGATGGGCGCAGTGAGTAGGAGTACATCAAACGAAAAGTTTGTGTTTGTATGATATTATATTGGCAGAAATGATGAGCAAATCGAGACGACAGCTTAGAATGTCAAATGTAACTTTATGATCTGACGACACTTTATTCACTTCTTGTAATTACATTACGTACATAATATACAATCTATATTATTTATATTGTAGTATACATTATAACATAACCTATATATACTGAAGTATATCGCATACACATTATTTATGATGATTGACACATTTTTATGATATGTGCTTAAACCCATGAGTAAATCTGTATTAATATATAAAGAGTCCTATATAATATATATATATATATACACTATATAACTAACACTTTCACAGGATTACTGAGATTTCTTTACTGAGGGGTAAGTTCATCTATAAACTTATCTATGTTAAGTTAAATATCACTCACAGTTAAAGATACAACAGAAACGCTTATATACTCTCGCTCAGAATGTCTTACAAACTACATAACTTATAGCTATTCATTCCGTATTCCGTACAATATAGAACTTTCGCCACAAACTATTAAAGTACTTTTATCACTAGACTCTAATCTACTACACACATCACAACAGTTACTCTTGTCAAGGTAGTTACAAACGCATTCATTTCATTTCAACATAAAATATTAAATAGTAAATATATTCTCGTCTCTTACTCTTTAGTTGCCCGCTTAATACTACTTTCCAATACATGTGCATTTTGGACATATAATAATTGATAATAATAGTGTATAATATACAGAGATTTTGTGCTTTGTTATTTTAAAATGGTAATCATATTTTACAGTTTTAGCTATCAAAATTACAATGCTATACAAAACGTATATGTTTTTTATTTCAAACGAGCGAGTATGTAATATTTATGTATATGTATCATTCCACTTCCAGCATACTGAGTATGTAGACATATAATTATTTTACATACGAAATAATTAACCATTTTGTAGTACCAATCGTAAAGTAGTTTTGTGGTTGAAATCGAATATATTTAGTAAGTTTAGACCCTTAATTACTTTTACTTTCATTATTCAAATAAGTGCATAACTAAGTAAATAGTACAAAAATTAAAGTCCATATTATAGCTTTATAATATATATATGTATTCAATATAGAGATTCTAATACAAATACAAATAATGATATTACAGATCTTGATAAAATACAGAGAGTTGTAATCATGTAATTAATGCATTTGTACCCTCTCCAAATACTGGCCGCTACCAATAATATACAACAGGATTTTACATTATGCACATTTCACGACTCACCTGACCTGACGCAATACTACGTGTTTTGCAATATATAGAATACGAATGATAATGCTGCTACATTTCTACAATATATAAAACCAAGCGGGGTTACTGTACAGAATACTTTATTGGAATTCCTAATATAACCACAATTTTAATACAAATATCATAAGTACAACAGGAGGCTTCACTAATGGGTAGTAACCACATTGTACAGCAGCAGTACACAGTACACACCGCAAACTCCCCCCTGAAGACTGTTTGGCTGAGTGCCAGAACTCATTCAGATCTACACGAGTTACGTTGGTTGTGTCGCATCTCTAATGAGTTTTCATTGTGAGGACCCTATAACCCAGAATTTTTGAGTAAGGGAAAGTGAAATTCTATGCGAGCAACGTAAATTTACCTAAAACCTCCCTTTTCCGAAAGCAGATAGTCACGAGTCACGATCATAAGAGTGCTTTAGTATCTTCTATCTTTACTATTTTATCTTGTGACATTGAGATAGCAAAGTCAAATGTTTTCACTGTACTTTTACTACCTGTAAACTGGCTATCACCTCACTTAAAAAAGAAACACCCGTAGTACTTTACTTTTAGTGTAGAAAAGTGACAATTTATCGAGTCATCACATTTAATTTGACGTCTCATTGTTTCTGATCGAGTTCAATCATTTTTCCAATGATGAGATTCAAAAAAATTTCAAGAAAATATTCATACATCACACGACTTATCGTATATGGCCATACATACAATATATTACATTTTATTATCTACCTTTAAATACTTTACTTTTCTACATATAAAAATTAGAATCTCGTCGATCGAAGGATGAAGATGCTCACAATATTATGGTAAAACTTTTCCCCTTAAAATTGAGGCGAAAATGGCGAGATACGAGGTGTTTGCGAATGCTATAACAAATGATAAAAAAACTAAAAGATTCTAAGATATATGGACCCCATCTAAATCTAAAACTGTCCTCCTCATGCAGAATCCAGTAATCAATCCAATCTCATATTAGCGAATCAAGTTGACGTCATATATAAGTTCACATGAAAATTACATCTTTCCCTCGGAAACTGCAGTATGATAATACACAGCTCAAGAAGAAGACGCTAGACGACAAGAGACAAGACAAGGCCATCATCAAGCAAGCGTTTAGTAAGCTTAGCTCTGCTCCACTATCCAAGTTTTCCTTGAAATGCTACATTTCAGCTTGTCACGTTAATTAATCAAGATGATCTTAGAAGATCGTCTTCTCGTATTTGGAAAACCTAAAATTAAACCGACCCTTCCTCCTCTCATTTTCCATACCAATGCACCCTTTCAAGATATATTCCTCAACGAAAGCAAGTAATCATAATCATTCTCTTGTGGGGGTTCCGAAATGAAATATAAGAAGCGTAAGAATATCATCTATTCATAATATTTTATGCAGAGTCGCAGTCGGCTGCTTTCAAACAAATGTTAAATTCAATCTGAAGCTTATAAAGTGTTAATAAAACAGGGGCGATATAAAATTTGCAAAAGAAAACATGATATAGTTTTGCTTCACATTCCTAACTCAGCTCAGATCTCAGCCTCCTCCAAGAAGAGTTGGGACAAAATTGGAATATCGTTTTGGCATTTACATGACACGCTGCGTGTATACTCAACATTGACAAATTGCGCTTGGTTAGTTCGACCTCATTTCATTTCTTATAGGTATTCCAGCCAGCTATTCAACACACCTCCCCAAACCTAAAATTCGATTCGCGTGTGTCGTGTGTGCCCCTTTTCCGCGTGTGATGTGTAACAACCATGACGAAAAAGTGGGATATGCCATGCCATGACCGTTATAAGCATTTGTGAAGAAATCGGGTTGATTTGATGAGTTGAGAAATCCTCATTTGGTTTTGGTACACTCGAGTTGGAGTCGACAAACCAAAATATTATGGTTTAAATCATTTTTTTAGAGAAATATGGCTACACTTGTGTTTTGTGTTTTTTTTCTTGAAAAAAGATTTCATGCACTTGCTCCATCAATCTTGAGAATTTATATTTTGTCAGTGAGGAAAATCCGGTGTAGGTTTTCTTGAAAAAGAAGGAGCTTATTACTGCAACTGTAACGCGTGACTAATCCCTTGGGTAGACAGACGCGACTGCAC
Organism: Orchesella villosa; assembly: GCA_036850725.1. Lineage (NCBI taxonomy): Eukaryota > Metazoa > Arthropoda > Collembola > Entomobryomorpha > Orchesellidae > Orchesella > Orchesella villosa. Next base: position 10,282 of record JAANSM010001475.1, read on the forward strand.
TGGTCATCTTTTTGGCCTTGGATTTTTAACCCGAGAACCCGAGCTGAGAGTTCTTCCCCGTTTTTTCCATGAGAGTTTGCTTGGCAGTCTCTACATCCATTCCTAGGAGTCCTTCCATTCCATGACCATGAAATAGTCCAAAAATGGTAATCTGCAGAGAAATTAAAAAGGATTTTTATTGCTTTTTTCCTCATCTTAAACTCATATATATGCTGATGATGACACTATAATATGAATCGTCGCCAATCATATGGGTAGCGGAAGAACAGAAAATAGAAGATATAGCCATGTGTTATCCTATGCGATTATCATTCTATAAGACATTCCGTAGAAGTCATATACAAACATAAAAGTATGTCCTATCATTAAATCTAATGCGCATAAATGAATGAACTAGTGAAATTGCTGAAGCATGTGGGATCAATTGCCTCGAAATTGTTCTGCTGTTGAGATAACGTTCAATGTTCAAGTCCCAAAAATTGATCCAATACTGCACAAATACGAGAGATATGGAGCAGGAAAAAGGGAAAAATCAAAGCTTGTTTTATATGTCTTTTGCATGGTGAAAGTTTTTTTGTCGATATTATTATTATTATTATCAATGACCATCGATGTGTTGGCCAAACTGCTTATATGCACACACACATACAGAATATGTAAGTAGGTAGTGATGGGACAAGGCCACAAAAAAACTTTTGATTTATGGCCAATCTCGGATCATAAAAGAGAAGCGGTTCCCTGGTCTCGTTCTATCCATTCTTGTGTGAATGGACATATGTGAGAAAGCATAATAGAGCAGTATATATACTGCTACTCCTTCACTTTATATAGCTTTTTAACGAATAACATGTATAAAAGCATAATTTGTATGAGTGACTGGGACTGAACTAGCTGCATTTTCGGGTACGTCTGGTTTAGATAGCCATGATTTCGCCTCATTACCCAAAAATGTTTTTCAGTCATGCATTTTTTTCTTTCTTTCCATCCTCCTCCATAATACACACAAATATATATGTATATACACAACTGATTTTCTCATTGCATTGATATTGTTGTTAATATTGCTTTTAGCTATAGCCACTTTCTCTCTTTCTCCCTTCTTTGAGTCAATTTGGATTGTTGGGTTTGAGTATCCCTCTGAAGAGAAAAATCCGAAACAAGGGAAAGTTGAAATAATATATATATACCTATTATCTCATCGAGTGGGGAAAATTGGGCAAGTGAAATGTGTGGGGAGAGGAAGTGAAGGTAATGAAATATAGCGTCGACGTAATCCCATCATATTTGCTAATATATCAGCATCAACATCAATATCAGAAGCACCAATAAGCGAACTTAGTATATTTTATATAAAGAAAATCTCCTTTCAGCTAATAAGAGGGATAGCCCCATAAAAGTTGCAGTTTTGCAGTGTAGTACCAAATAAATGTTGTAACATTGTGTATTATAGGTCGAGACATTGGGAGCACATATGTAATTTTCCTTTGATTCTCTTCATTTCCTCTTTGTATCTTTCAAGGATGAAATCCTTTCGTGACTATTATGTCTGTAATATGGTATTGACAACCTCAGACGAGATCATATCATAATAGTAGATCAGAGTGTCTATCTTTTTGTCCATCTTACTCATCTTCATCTCATCCCACATTGATATAACCCACACACAACCATTGAGAAAGCTTGAAGATTGGGATTAGTCCATAGAAATTCATCGAGGCTTATCATTACTAAATCTGAAAGAGCAATGCAATCCCTTTATACTTTTCCTTTTGAGGAGCATCGAGCATCATGTTATGTTATGACATGATGGTTGCTCGTAACATTGATTTGCAGGTGGAAAGGACATGGAATTAGGCACCGTGTGTGGGTAACCCATTCACTTCAAGAAGGAAGCAAAAGAAATTTTTTTATGGATTTGGATTCTTTTTTTAAACATAACCCTCTCTCAAGTAGCCAACTTGATAAGTATCAGTAAGCATAAGAAGGGAAGCTACATATGCTATATCAAGCTAAAGAAGAAGAATATTACGTATAAAGGGTGAAGCTTTCAAGTTGAATGAAAAAGAAGAAGATGAAGAGTGCTCAAATTTATCCTCCCTTTGCGTTTTCTTTTCTCAAGTAATTCCTTTTACAAGAATGATGAAGGTGAATTCGTTCCACGAATTTGAGTCTGTATAATATGCTCAAAACCATTTTATACAAGTCTTGATCTTGATCTGGATGGGAGATATACATACATATTTATAGGAGGATGGTGATGGTGACACTTGGAATGAAATATGCGCTTTTTGGCAGTTGGACTACCTCACGAGTATTAGACACTAGTCATGCTGCTCAGTGCTCCCCTAGTTTTACACTTAAACCGATGTCCCGAGATAGATCAACTTGCAAAACGAACCAAAAACTAGACTCATTTCCCCTTATTTGAACGTTTCTACTTGGTGCATAATGTAAGAAAAGATGTTCAATGTTCCAAGGAGTTTTTGGATTGGTATATTGGTGCTAAGATAAATTGTGTGACTGCTTCGTGGTGACTAAACACTGTTTGGTTGGACTTGGCTCCTCCTGAGCTGTGGTGTCACTGATGCGATGGCAAAGTGAGTCAAAGTCGAGCTGAGAAGATATTTGAGAGAGATATATATATATACGTATTTTATAAGCAGGTGCAATAACTCTCCTATGATTGGTATAGTCTGGTCTGGCTGGACTGGTTTTTGGTAGTAAGAAGAGGTCAGATACTTCAAGAGTTATTTCTAGCCATTTGTCACTGACGCTTTTCTACCAGAAAGTGAATGGGAAGAAGAATGAAGAATTAAATGTGCATATGGCTTCCATTCATATTGTACAAAAAAGATATGATGATGATGATGATGCGCTCTCACTCTCACTCTCACACATATTGAACCTTTCCTGTTCCTTGGAAAACTTCCTTCCGGATTACTGGTTTGATTTCACTTTTTACCAGTGAAAACGGGTTAGTACTAGGATTGCTTTTCATATCCTCATCCTTTTTTCCAAAAGCTTTCCTGCTGTCCACTTGAGAAATACTTCTTGTCCGAACACCATATCCAGTCCCATTAAATATGTAGGCAGATATGCTTCCAATATAGTTGGTTTTTTAGGAACAAACCTTTTTATGTTATACTACACCTATTACGATTTGCATTGCCATAATAAACTGAGACAGTGAGTGAAGCAGTTGTTTGTCACCGAGAACCAGCCTTTTTGAATCCGACAATGAAATGACAACTGGAATAATTCAGGAAATTCAATTCAACCAAACCAAGGCAAGGCACACGAAGTTTTCATAGGAAAAACACAAAAAGGCGTTAGATTTCAATAGCTTCAGTTTCCTTAAGTGCTTAAGGCTTGAGCAAGTGTGGATGCAGAAGAGCATTATTAACGTTAACCATGTATACTTTTTCCAGAATTGCATATATATAGAATACTGAGAAAATGAATATATGAAAACATTTTGTTCGCATTCTTTCATCATCTCTTGCTTTTCCTGCTCTTGTCAAAAAAATGTGAAAACCTTGAGGAAAAAAATAACCCAAGCAAAACTGACTTGTAGAGAAATGAAGACACGGAGGATAGAAGTCAGAAGTGGGGTTTAAAAAAAACTAACGACGATTCCAAGAAAATGCATTGGATTTCTAGGAACTCTTAAATTGCATATCTGGAGAAAACATGAGTTGGAGGAGAAGGTGGAGGCAAGGTTGAGCTTTAAGCCGGCATCAATTTTTCCATCCATAATACATGGAGACACTCCACTAGCACACAAGGGTGATGTGATGTGATGCTCTTTTTGGTATATGGTTGCAATATGGCAATATATATATAAATTTATTGTGTTGAGTTTTTGCAAGGAATTTTAGAGACGAGCAAAGCTCTTTACTTCAGGGCTACAGATGTTTTCAAAGGGGACATTTCAACAAATTGGATTACTTTTCTTGCTGTTGCAATAATCCTCCACCGAAACCGAGCCCGGGAGGGTAATAGGGGAATTGGAGTGCAAAAAAGGTTGGGAGAAAAAATCTTAAGAGAGTCATTGAATGGAACAAGAGCAAGAGCGAGTATGGTTGGTTTGGTTGCTGGTTAGAAGAACCAAGAAGAACCTGTTGTAGGTAAACTGTAATAGTATAATATATGGTTCGACATCCTTGCAACTTGCCTTGCCGCTCGTTACGAGCTACAACACATATAGGAAGCAAGTAAAATGTTTTCATTGAACTTGTTTCTTCTTCCTGTTGAATTCAGCCGTTTTGCTCGGGCTGCTGAAAGTTGCAGTTGCAGAACGAAGCGTGTAATTTTGAGGGTGTTCAACGGGTTGAACTAAATGGAGCTGGAGTGAGTATAAGTACGCTCTTGTCGAACTACTTTTTCCTCCGGTTCCTCCGGTGGAATAAAAAAAGTACCTATATGTCGTCATTTACATAGTTCTTTGATAGATTTTGATCCGCCTATTATATAACCTTTTACAATTGCTATGTATATGAAAATGTGAACCAAATATGCTTTAGATGCGCCTATCAAGGTAAATAAATGGCGTGTAAGTACATGCATGTACTTATATGCATTTCTTTCATGCAATGCAGCCTTTTCCTTTGTGTTACACTCCATCACCAATAGGAACTGTGAACTCGTTTCTAACCATCCGATTTGGAGTTCCAGGAAACTTCAAACCATGCATGCAATTACATATTAATCATCCTTCTTGTCAGAATTGTATTCAACGTGGGTAAACTACAAAGTACTTGCCTTTAGCGATGAACGCATATGACTATGACTAAGCTAGTACTTTGTGCTTGTACACACATCGTTTTAAGGTAGTTTTTATTCAAGCATGTTTGTAATTTGTAATGCAAGTTAGGCAACCTTTTAGCATAAAATTAGTTTCATATAAAGGTTGATCGAAATGCACAAGTAACAAAATTCTCTCCTGTTTGGAAATAACTTCCATTGAAAGGAGGCTCGAGTGTTTTAGTGAAGAGTAAAGGGATCCTATTTTTAAGCCAATCAGTTGACGCAGTTTAGCTTGAAACATGTAGTTATCAATCGTTCAGTTATTAAACTTCTTAAATGTAGCTGAGTGCAAATTAGTGTTTTTGTAGTAGTAGTAAGTGAAGTTTGATACCAATTTCAATTTAATATTTCTTAAAACGTAGCATTTAATCCACATCAACTACACAATTAGCAGTATTTGTACTAAGTACACATTCATCGTTGTGCGACAATATTTTCGATCAATGTTATTTGTATAAAATTTGTGTGCGGAAATAAAGTTTCTTTTGGAATGCAATCTTATCAATAACTGTGCAGCATAAATATAAATGCTTGCTTGCATCAATATCAATATATATACCTACAAAAACTGCCTTACAAACAACCCACCGGTTAATTTTGCAAATATTCGTAAACATTACCTTTCAGTAACATTTTCGCCATTTTCATGTACTTTGAGAGGATTTAATTGTTAACCCCTTTTAGAATTCGTAGGTAGTTAGGGCATTGCAAATCAATAATCTTAGGGGTTCATGAATTTAAACTGACCAAATACAAAAACCTTCTTCAAGGGTGAAAATAAGAATTTAAACGGTTTAACTAGTTTTACACTTGTTTTCAAAAATTTAAATTGGCTTTTGGTCTCATCCATCATACTCCTAATTGTAACTAAAGCATATGCCAAAATTGTTGCATATGCATGACTTTAACGACTGTTGTAGTAATTATTTTTATTGTTAAAAATTACTTCTTTAATTAGATAAGAACAATGTTCATCTATAATCTTATATATACCACTACAGAAAATCTATTGCAAATGTGTTCATTCTCCACAACCAATTTCAGAGCTTCAGGCTAAGTTACGAACCCATACTCCCATCACGTCTTATTTTATAAGAAAACAAATACCGTTCCTAAAATACACCTTTATCCCACCGGTAAATGCCGGCGGTATGCTCCGATATTGTAATGGAACATAGGAAGAGGATGTCATTTTTTGGAGAACAAAAAACATGAAAAACAAGCCCAGCTTATATACCCCTCACACCCTTGTCCATCTGAGTATAAAGATTCTATGAACTGTAGCTGACATTTCAGCACAGGTTTCATTGAGTTGTTCAAGTTGTTGGCAGTAAAAGCCATAAAGAGTAAGTAGAAAGAACTGGCTAAAATAACAAACTTGTTTATGTAGCGTTAACTTGACACGAAAAATGTTTTGCCAAAAGGCAACAGACCGAGAGTCGGTTTTCATGTCTGATAAATATTGCTGTTGAGGAAAGAAAATGGTAATTTCTGTTTTCTTTAAGACTCGCTTTGCTCCTAAACTTTGCCATCCATCCATTTTCCATCCAACCTTACATTATAACATATACCATATAGCACTATATTACGCTCAACTAAAACCTAATAGCTTTGATATTGCCTTTTGCTATGACTTGTGAAAAGCATTCCAGTCAGTTTAATTTCCATTAACACTTGAAAATATTTGTGGCAGCATGTGCAAAAATGAAGAGAATGACGTAAATTTCGAAGCTTTTATATAACATAAGTAACACAAATAACAACCTGGCAATTTCATCACATCATGTGAAGAAAGGGCAAGAGAGAAATGGGGTTCGATTACCAAATGAAACTCGGAAAATCATATGGCGAACGCGTACATTCACGGACAGATGGATTGGCATTGGCACATCAGTCAAGAGCACTCGATGTAGGAAAGGATATAGGATGCAAATTTCAAATTGCACACATGTTTGTTGACACCGCACAGTGGCAAGTGCCAACGCCAACTCAAATCATCTATAGTTATGTTATTAAAACGGAAATGAGTCCAATATTTTGGGGCAATCAAAGAGAAAAACATTCTTTCCAACTTTCTATTGACGTTAATGTTAGTACACCAAATTTGTGTGAGTTGAGCTTCTATAAAGAAAAGCTTTGTACTACAATGTATTATTAAGTGAGTAGATTGTCTTGTTCTTCTTATTCAGAGTATTGGAAATCTTAAGTTTTAATTTATTAACAAAGCATTATCTGCCCTTAGCAGATATTCCCAATATTTTCCATTTTGATTAATTTTCATTAGTTTAAACAGAAAACCTAAAACAAAGAAAGAGATACACACGCGATACAAGGAAGATTATGAGTTTTGACTGACTGATGGTGATGACATCGCATCGACATGAAACCTGCTGTTTCTGTTTAGTTAATAAATACTATATACCTAATGCAAACAATACCTACCCTTCTTTGAAGATAAGTCACTTCTATCACACACACAATAAAAGTGATGCATGAAGGTTGTAAATCCATTGCGGTATATTTTTCCCAGTTTTCCCTGTTTCGGGAGAAAATACCCAAAAGCGTAACTAAAAATAGGGAAATGAGATTTGAATTGCTTTTTACAACAACAATTTTTTGGAAACCTTCAACCAACCTGAGCCCATCTGAAGAGCATCTATTTAATACTTTTAACGCATGGATCGAATCATGATCGATGCTTGTTTTGAACAATACTAATAATGTTATTCTGTTATGGAATCATCTTCAGAAAAATACGTAAAAGTAGGAAGGAAGCACACGGTATAATTTCGAGTAGCCCCCAGTATCAAAAATGATTTTAAGTTATTATTGAAGCAGCAGCAGCAGGTACCTTTGGGGTATTTGAGATTTCTAAAATAAATTCATATAAAAATCACTCATATGGTTTCTCGAGGTAATCAATATGACTTTACTTCCAATTTACAATGATACATCCTATAAGCTCCAACATTAGGACGAAACGCAAGTAAGGTATCAAAATTTAGGCTTAAATGTCTCGAGAGAAGCTATACATAAATTTGATATCAAATGTTTACCTTACTCAACTCAGTCAACATCCCGTGAATGTCAAGAGTCTCAAGTCGTAGCGAAGCCAGACAGCGACTTTAGTGACAGCATCATTTTTACTATAATGCTCCTGGTGACGACTCTACTCCAACTCTACCACTAACACACACGAGCTATACAAACTGGTTCAGTTTTATGCTCTTTCTAAAATTTCAACTGAAATCCAAAAGGGTAAAAGACAAATATTATGTATGGCTGAATGCATTTGTGTAAAAGTATATGTTTCGTTGTGAAGATGAAAAAACTGCAGATAACGCGAAGAAT
>JAANSM010001476.1:0-18436 GCA_036850725.1 Orchesella villosa
ACAAACAGAATGAAGTATTGCAGATCGCATCGTTGTACAACCGTTTCTTTCATATTGAGAATACTAAATATAGTGTGGTGCACTTGACTTAAGTTTGAGTCTATTCCGAAGAAGACGAATTTCATTCGTCTGATGCCAATACTTCAAGTATATATAGACCACATTAAAGAAAGTACGAGGCGAGGAGGCGATGGGCCCGTGTTCTTTACTTATACTTTACAGTAGTTTTCAACTAGCACGCTACTAGTTTTTTGACGCGTTCAAAGCTCTGAAGATGCTTTTGCAGCTTCTTAAGCATTCATCTCGATATGGAATAACGACGAGGAGATGAAGTCACATGCAAAAACATTCTACACTCATATTTTAAGTACGTTTTCCATCCACTAAACTTCGCTTTACTCAATCAATGTGTGTACATCTACTACAAATACATCTATTATTGCGTTTTGCTACTGCTTGCGGCTTAGCTTGTAACTAAAGAAGCTATCGAATTAATAGTACTGTCTATAAATCCCTCACAAAAGAGAAGGGTTATGTTACTATATACTGCATGATTCCGCTTTGACGCTACGACATGCTTATATAGTTCGTGAAATGTAATGAATGAGATACGCTGGTTTAGCCGACCAATACAAATATGTACAAGCTAGATTTGCGTTCAATACCCTGAAGCTATACACATATTTTATTCCTTAAGCATCTTGCATGAACAATTAGGCGGCTATATATTGCAGGTTACATTTTGTACCATGTCATTCTCGCTTCCCTTTCATTTCTACAGAAGGAAATCGCAAAAAGTAGGTAAACATCGTGTGCTATACGTGGACTTTGTGTGTAAGTGTCTATGAGGAAAATGGATATGAATATAAATTTGGCAAACCTGACTGGGTGGACGATGTACTGGTTGGGAGCAAACCGCTTGCAGTGTTTTTCTCAATTGAAATTCCACTTTTCGAGCTTGTAGTCTTGAGTTGAGGGTTAAAGGAATGCCGATGGTGAGGAAGATTTCCGGGAACCATGTGCTGATTTCCATGATGGGACGGGTGGTGATGAAAGTGGCGATGATGTTGATGATGTTGATGGTTGTACACGGAATTATATGAACTTTGGTGAGAGCTGTTAAAATGATGAGAAGGCGAGGAAGATGATGAACTGATTCCACCACCCCCACTACCGGAAGACTTGACAAGTTTTCTCACAGATAAGGAGGGTGTTACGGAGGAACCCGCTGGAAGTAGTGGAACAAGAGATGGCCCAACAACTTGCTGAGGACTACCACCTGTTACAATACCAGTGGATGTGGACGCTTCGCCACCTATCACATGTGGTGTTACAGTTACAGTATTTGGGGTTACCTGAAAACAAAGCAATTTGTGAAATGTTAATAAGTCTGCATTCATTATACTAACCATACTTACTACACATGTTTGCCATTTTACTAATCAATCCTGGTGTTGACTTTACTTTTAAAACTAAAATAGGAGGAATAACGTATACAGTATTGTTTCAATGCTAGAAGACCTTCGAATATTAGTTTCTTTCCATACGATTTTAATTCAATTCAAAAGAAATAAAATGGTTTCCTACTTTAATATAACCAAATGTTTTGTGTTACATATATGATATATGTATATAAATAAAATATGGTCTTATGTCAACGTCAACACAGTGTATACCGTCGTCCTTACATTCTCACTACTTTTAACTAAACCATAAGAATGTGCAGGAACTTTCTCCAGTTATTGCTTTCTGATATGGATATGCTGTAATAGCAGTGTATATTTGATACACACTCCCACGCCGAAATAAAGCCAAACAGAAATGAGTTTTCTGGAGTGGAAAGTTACATGTACATCCGTATTATATACGAACGTGTTAGCTTTTATATTATAGATTGAAGCCCTTTTAAATCTTATTCGTCTTTATTTTTATTTATTTTATACATTATATTTGGACGAATGTCAAATGTCAATACGTCTTAAAGGAAACTTCATATTTTCATTCATGAGAACGAGAGCCTGGAACATGATTATTTCCAAGATTGATCTCATTCAATTTAAAGTTTGAGAGTTGCCTTGATTATTTCTTACGACATATTTTGTTAACCTATACCTGGAAGTTGTAAAAGGTATACCAAAGCAATGTTAAGTAGTTTGTTTAAGTAAGGATAAACATGAATTGAGATCGCTTTAAAAATGGCATGCATTTAATTTTACCACAAGGAAATATCTAGTTCACCCTTAATATGCAAGGAAGAGTAGATATTTATAACTCGAGAGTTTACTAGTTGCGAAAGATTCTTTTTGTACCAGTAAATAGAATTTAATTTTGAACAAAGAAGAGACCCACTGATATAAATGTTTAGTAAAATTCTGTGCCAGTAGTATACTACGAAAACTACGATTCTTTATTTCGAACATTGAAACACGTGTGTGTTTTTGCAGGCATGAACTTAAAGTACAAGACTAAGACTGATATTATGCATATAACAAATTATGTACTAATGACCGTATGAGAACTTATTGCACTATCTATCGTCTTAAGGCAGTGTTTTGTTTGACTGATCTTTAAAATATAAAGGCAGACTTTACTCAACTTCAAAACTTTTTACACCAAATGAGAATATCATGCTCATTCTCTGGTCCATTTATCCCTCGCTTGTACAAATAAATTTCGATAATTATTAATTTCGTTTCATTAACAGAAAAATTCAGTACTACGCTACAGTATTACCAACGTTAGATTATTTAACGGGCTTCACCGGCGAATAGTACATAAATATTATTCACCATTGTTCAAAGATGCATGATTATAGTTTTTATTTTACTATAAACGATATCTGAAGTTGTGTCAGTGCCCTTTGTGTGGATAGATTCTTTTAGTGTGTGGATCCTTTCCCTTTCCTTTGTATCTTATGTTCAATGGAGTTACGTGGAAGTTTAGTTTAGATAGAAATAGAAAAGGAATAATATATAAGTTTTGCAAGTAAATGATTTCGAAGAACTTATATCATCATTCCATCAAATGAATCCCTATTTGATCAGAGAGGCGTTTCAATAACATAGTGCAAAAAGTATATGTGAATGATACAGCATGAAAGATATACACTATTAGTTGCTTCATTTCATTCTCAAATGTCAGAAGCAATTACACAAACATTAGGATGTGTAGCATTACATACGCTTGCTGCTCCGAAAAATTTAATCAAGTGAAATGGATGGTTTCTTCCAAAGGTGATCCTTGCTTTCTGAATGTCTGAAGTAACTACAATTTCGGAAACTCTAGAGATACCACGGAAAAAATAATTAAGAGTTTCTCCAGAAGAGCTTTTGTAACCTCTAGATATTATGTATGTGTGAAGACAGCTTTAGCAAAAAGCTTTGTTAGAAAGACACGGCTCAAATCCCATGAAGCTCTAAATCTTTGTTGCAACCCAGGTATAAAAATTAGATCTGAAACTTCTAAAATAAGTACTTATTTGTTAGGACTGATTAAGAAACTCTTCAAAAACGCAACGGGATGATACTTTCTCTTAAAAATAGAGTTCCCATATTTTAATATCTAAAGATAAAAATAACCCCACGTGAAGGATTTTTGCTTTATTGAACTTTATTCATGTAAATTAAAAAGCGTATCATATATCAACATCGTATTTCATACAACATATATGTTTGCTGACGTTTGCTATGATGATTATTATATAGTTAGTGCTCGTGAGTACTTATGAATGCAATTATAAAACTTCGTGCTAGTAAGAATGAAAAGCTGAACATTTTAACGTAAATAGGAAGCAATGTTATAATTACTGACCTTCTGAATAATGTAACACCGGGGACTATAGGAAGTGCAAATGTATGTTCCATTAACATCAAGACAAGCTGTCAAAGTGTCAGTGATCAAGGGTGGTGGCTGATGATGATGAGCCGAAGCAGATATACTGTTGAGCGCGGATGCAGACGCTGCAGCGGCGCCTGCCAAACCAGCTGCAGCCACGGGATGTCCATAGAGTCTTCCATTACCAGCCGTGTTGGTGCTGTTGCTCCCACTATTAATACAGTTACTGAGACCAGTCACCGTACTAATTCCACTTGCACCAGTTCCACTTAATAAACTATTATTGCTCAGTAGTTGTGCCACACGTCGGGTGTTTCTTTGGGGCATTGGCATTTGACCTTAAAGTGAAGAGTAATGTTTTGTGTGAGTTTGGTCAATCCAACTATCCAGCTGGTGAAAGCACTTCAAGTATAAATTCGTGGACCTTCTTTCATTTCCAGTAAGGACTCTTTACCAGACACTCGTAACGACAACATACTATTCTACACTCAGCAGTTTAGGTTTACTATGTATATATCTAAATGTACATATTTTCTATATGATATATTATTATTTTAAAACAGTATTAAAACACACACACAGAAGTGCTTGTCTTTTAGAATGTGATCTACAGAAGTCAGAGCTGCTAACTAGGTAAATAGCTGAAAATTCCTTTACTCCAAATAAATGCTATATTTCGCGATTCTATTTACAGATTAATCACTTAAGATGTCATTCACATATAGTACATTGATATAATTTAATAATTTTCTAGATTTTGGGATTGCTATATAAATCTTAAATTATGCGTGTGTATCATGCAAAATCCTACTTATTACAGTGAAACCGACGAAGAAAATGTGAGTGTGCTGAGTGTTGGGTATTACTTTACATCTACTTAAATTACTTAAACTTTCATGGAGTATGACTGCATTCGATGTTTCCATAAATTGATTTTCTTTGGATTTTACGAGTCAGCACGGAGCCTGAAAAATTAAAATATAAACACAATATTATTACGTCACATGTCAGACTTCTATTAATACAATTTCTTCACGGTTAGTGATTTAATTGCTGCATTTCTTATCTCATAAAAAGTGTACCGACAACTTATGGTAAAGGTAAATACAGTGAAAGTAATCGCAGTAAATATGAAAGTAAATATATTCATTCTGACAGCTATATATGTACTCAAACTCAGTTTTCACATACATGGTCAGTTTTCCCAAACTTTATCAAAACTTGAAACCAAATAATGCTTGAGCCTATATATCTGTTCGCTGATAGTTACACCGAAGTTAGATGCTGAAGTTGATTGTCAACGCTTCGTTTAGTAGACAATAAAATTTATTTCCGGTTTAGTCACCAGAAATGCTCGAGCGCTTCCTTAACGCAAGGAATTTTCCGCATGACCACACGCCTTCTTTTCATTCAAGCGTGCTCTGCTCACATATAAATGAACGTTTGCCAGCTTGCCTTTTGATACCTGTTGATAGTTCAGTCTGATACTGTATATGTAATATATATATATATGTATATATATTACTTTACGTGGCTCATCTCAATTTTTACTATTGGCTAAAATCTCAAGAATTATGCGAAGACCAGTGAGTCTTCCATTCTCCAATAAAAATAAGAATTTACTACAACCATACTATACTTTCACTTTGGTTGAAAAAGCATTCTTGCAGCTATTCAAGCAATAAACAAAATGAAAATGGGCATACAAAAAATTTTCCTTTCCAAATGCTCCAATATGTTGACATTATTCATTTCTGTGTATTTACACTAGGATACAAAACAGACTAACAGAAGAACGACCACGCACGTAATAGAAATGACAGTTTAGTGGAGTCGCATGATGGTGATGGTACCACTTGTGTGATTGTCATCATCTCATCATCATCCCACTCATTCCATTTATTTCGCATATTATTGCTACAAAACCCAACGGAAAGTACTACGGTACCACCAGTTGCCCGTTTTCACTTACCATTTAGTTATCACTAGCCTTTCCTCTACACTTGTATATCTTGCAGACTCTAACTTCCTACAGGGAACACACTCCGGAATGGTGGTAAGTGCACATTTTCCGCTAACAACTTTTACGATAAAAGTGTTATGTGTAGTGTGTAATATGTGCAATATCTAATCAGAATCGATGAAGCTGCCACCTAAATTATCAGCAACAGCAGGAGCCAGGAGCTTAAAATGAAGCAATGCTGATGTTTTACCTAATAGATTATTTCCCTGGTTGGTTTTCCCCAGTTCTAAACTTTTACACATAATGCTATGAACATGAACACGTCACTTTTCCTTTTCCTCAAAATTACAAAGAGACGGTTGGGCTGAGGCTGAGGGCCTTTCTTAATATCATTACGGCAGTGTGGTCTACTGCAAATGCCGTTTCCGTCTAGGTACTTGTTGCCCTCCGTTTTGCGCTCGTTATATATACCATCTTTCTGCTTGAGTGTTGTGGTGTTATAGATGAATCGTTATCCCTTTCAGCATGATATTATTTCTAACATGATTATGAAAATGTCAAGGCGGTTTTATCCTTTCTTTCAACAACATTTAACCTAGTGTCACGCGTGTCATATGAACTTTCAATCATCCACAACGCTTAATTTACTAATCATTCACAAACCTGTACTTGCATACCAGCCGATGTATAATATCTGCCCCGGTGCCCACCCACATAATTTATATGTACCAATAACTATTTCCTTCTGATATTATTTTGTTGGGGAATGTTAGAAGAAAACAATTATTGACACATGACGCAGTTGACCTTTGCACTGTTTTTGAAGCATATAAAAACAAGATGATATCAATTATTTTTGCTGTTGTAAATACTTATTCATGCTTTGTCGAATTCCAAGAAAAAACTGCCTATATAGATTCAGAGTGAAAGTCTTTGACATTTCATTTTTATGCTTGCTTAGCATTGTAAAAAAATCGTTACGAACGCATGAATTACAAATGTATATACCCAAAATTTATGACAGCATCTTAGAAGATTTAATGACAGTGTGATTGCTCACAATTTCCAATTTAAAGCGGTTCGAACCCATATTCCACGAAGAGTGGATGTGTAAAATGGTTTCCATATGTTTTTCTAAATGTGGTAGGTGTATTTAGGTACTAAACCTGTTTTCTAGCAGATTTAATGGAGGAACGAGATGAAAACGGCTGGCAGCAAACCCAGCGGTTGGTCTTCTCTATTTTCATGAGAGAGAAATACGTCGTAATATAACATGACAGCCCTAGTATACGTCCTTTTTATGGAGAAAGCCAACAACAACTGTTGTACTAGCCAAAGAAAGCATTAAAGCGATGATGGTGGTGATGATGAAAATGATGAAGGATTCCTTCCCGTTTTCCCTCTAAGTCATTTCAGTACAATAGCAATGGCCATGGGAGTAATAATGTATTTTCCTCCCAGATGCATGGATATGGCCTGTCGACACATACATATTATATCCGGTTACCTCTTGTGTGCTACTTGATTGTCTAAGAATTGCTGGAAGTACATACTATATACTATCTACATACGCTTATACGTCTAAAGTTTATGAAGAAAAAAGATAGGTAGCTGCTATTTTATTAGTCCATGCCCAGTAATGATCCACTCTTCGACAGAAACAAGACTGCAGGATGTGGAGTATGCATCAAACCAAAAAGAACCCACTTTGATAACGACCACCACCAACAACATCAAAATGACTTGTACAAAAACTTATATGCAATATCCTCCTGTGAATTTACGCTAGTTGTGTACATAAAATAACATTTGAAGCAAAGAAGCAGAATAATAGTTTGGTGGGCTAGGGCTAGACTCCGAGTCCGGTCTCATGTTTCGTTTTACTCCTACTCCTACGTTTATAACTTGAGTTCGCTTAAAGTAGCCCTTCTAGTGTGCATAAAGCATAAAAGTCGTATATATTTTTATTTGCTAGTATACTGGATGCACTGAAACGGAGACTCGTGGGATTTGCTCGGATCTTTTATAGTGTTAATAACATTTTTTTGCTTTCACATGGAATAAGCTGTTGACATATTCTACATATCTAATTCACCTTTCTTCGTCGCCGCTGTAACAAAATGGACAACCATAGGTATAAAGAAATTGTCCCTTTACGACTATTTCGAATTCCCATGAAACCTTTCTCAAATTTCTGTCAACTGTAAAAGAATATGGATGAAAGCAAGACTGTTTTCGTATGCAAACTTTATTTATAGAAAAGTTTAAAATAGAACTAGCCAAAATGATTAGTTACATGCTACATTTACATATGCACTCAAATTAAACTCAGAATCAAATTAGAACTTGTTCAGTTAAAATTGGTTTTAATATGAAAATGCTATTAATTCATATTTTCCCATTGGTTTATTAGTATGTAATTTCACTTAGCTGAGTGTTTTTATTTTATATAAGTTTTTTAAACTATTAGTCTTTGGTCGTTCAAAGTCGTGACAGCGTTTTATACATATTGTTCTTCTTTATATGCGGATATATGTTTCCAAAATTGAAAGTTTACCCAGAGGCAATACGAGAACATACTGTTTTTCTTTCATTGGTTTTTGAGTATAAAAGAGTTAAATTCCATTGTAGAGAAAGGGAAAAAGAGTAACGTGTCTTGCGCTCAGAAAATGCCTTTTCTCATAGCGAACACAAAAGAACATATATATCCATGGTTCAGCTTGTACAAGAACCTTGCTCCCTGACATTATTCTCCAGCTGCACCAAAGCCCAGTCAGTCATCCAGTATGCGTTGGTGGAACAGCTTGCCAAGCTATTTGAGTCAATATAAATTGCCATATCTTTTTTGCCAAACCCGCTACATCAAATGAAATGTCACTTTTTATCGTTCGAAATACCAATCTAATACATTTTTGCTTTCAATTTAAAGACAGCACGATAAAATATTATGACAAAGAATGCTGAATTTAAAACCCAGTACATGTTCTTTTATCTCAAAGTCTCATTACCTTCCAGGAAGCGTATCCTTGATGTGCAATATCCTGAATATCCTTTATTTAAGCTGGGACGCTAAATCAACCTGCTGATTCTTGGGTGTCAATGACTGAAACAATGTCATTGGCAATCCAAGAATGTCTACAATAGTTCTCCACTCCAAATTCTTTACGTTTCTTGCCACTATCAACTATCATACATTTTTCTGAATTAAATTCATTTTCATCAGAAGAACCTTTTAAGACAATAAGACTATCAGCATGTAATTATAAAGAAACTTTCTGTAACGTTCACTATTATTCTGTATTAATAAAAACAACGGCTTAATTAATCTATCATATTATATCGGTATCACAGCTATTAAATTTCCCTGATTATTGAATTGAAGACCAAAAAAACTATGATATAATGGGTTCCATCAACAAAAGGTTAATTTACATTAACAATCACAAACCACTAGAATTCGAGATACTTTTCCACATTACTGATTGCATTTGGTACAGTAAATTAGATGAATTGAAGACCAAAAAGAAACTATGATATAATGGGTTCCATCAACAAAAGGTTAATTTACATTAACAATCACAAACCACTAGAATTCGAGATACTTTTCCACATTACTGATTGCATTTGGTACAGTAAATTAGATATGCAATGAATCCACGGATGATGAAGCACAATCAACAGTTGCCTACGCATAACTCTACCACCTTACACAACACTCACTCTCTCTCTCTTTCCTAATATTTTCTCAGAATGCTTTTACTGTCAATCTAAGTATTTCGTGCGGATGTACCATCAAACCATCAATATACATGGAACTCAGTGATGTGTACTTCTTTGTTATAATATTTTTTATCACAAGCAAACCAATCCAAATTTGCTTCCAGCTTTCACTTTCAACGAACTCAAAGCGAGGATGATACTTTTTTCCTATTTTTTCTTTCTTGTCATATTGTAGGGTTCGTTTTTTCTTGCATAATATGTATGCGTGTGTGAGAGTGTATACAAGTCACCAGTACCGCTGCAACTGGCAAGCTGGATTCACCAACAGTTTACCTACCCCCTCTGATCTGGCTGACTTGTGATGCAATGTGAGAAGAGAAGCTTTGTATTAGAGAGATACAAAAAAACTACCTATAATACTAAGTTACATTGAGGGAAAGTTCCTGTATAAAACTAAGTTTCTCCTTTTGCTATCTAGTAATACAAGTGTGTGTGCTGCTGTGTGTATCTTTCTGCTTCTGCAGCTGCTCTACTCCTGTTTTTTTGCTTGGAATACGAGATCCTTTTTAGATTCGGATCTAGAAGAATAGAGTCGGAGAAGAGAAAGCTTAAGTAAAAGCTTATACTTCTAAATTAAACATCTATTCTCGCAAATATAACATTGCATGAAAATCAACATTGTATAGTTGTATGCATGTAGAAATGTATATATGTGGTAGATGTTTCATCTGGATGAAAACACGAACATTATTATTATTCCTCTGAAGTTACTTCACTCGTCAAAAAGATGAATATGAAGAAATCTATTAGTGAGTCTTGCCTCAGAAATTTTCTTTCTGGTATAGGAAAAGCAAACCATAAAAATTCATATGTGTGTCTTGAGTACACAGTTTAAAGGAACAAGGTAACCTACCATATACCTGTTCCTATTCTCATGTCCAAACCAGATATTCTATTCTTTCACAAGGAAAATTTATTTCATATGGGGAATTGGGAGATGCATGCATTCCTGGGTGAAACTAGCAAACACACGCTATTTCTGGTAAAAGTAAAGAATACGAGGACCACACACATTATTCGTATTTTTACTTACATTGTGTTACATCTGTTTTGAACCCTGTATGAACGGGAAGCTGGCGCAGCCGCCTACCTTTTCTCTATTTTATGTGCCTAATAGTTCAAACTTGGGAACTGAGTGCTGATGCTGAAGCTGAGCTCTCTCTACGTCGTAGACCCACATGTTCTCTATGTGAAAGCAGAGCATGCCATCGACCACCAGCAGGAGTAGGAACACGCTCTTTTAGCAAACAAGTAGAGAACCGATTTTTTGCCTTCTATTCCACCATAATAATGATTATTTACTCTAAATCGCGCCATATGGTGAGGAGAGGAATTGAGAGAGGCGAACCCTTCAGAAGAAGGAACAAGAGAAAAGCGAGCTTTCAACCACCGAAACACAATTCATATCATGCGAAAAAGGGTTTAAAGGCTATGGGCATTCAACCAAATCTTTATAGTAGTAGTGGTGGTGAAAGTAAAAGAGAAAATAGAAAAAGGCATTTCCTACTATCTATGTTTCACATGCAAGAGCGTATAATAACAACATTGTCAACTGTTTGGAAATGTAAGCCACGACCCTACAGTATTATAGTGTAAAATTTGGCAGTGACAATTAGCTGATTAAACAAAACATACGTAAGCACGCAATGAACCAAAATGAGAAACTAATTTCTAACTTTTATAGCTGGATGAACTAATTATTATTTGAAACTGATTGCTTTACGCAAATTGCAACCTTCAATCAGAATTATCAATGACGTGAATGTGTTTTGTGGGATTTGTGTTTCAGCTTCTGAAGTAACTCACACGCTACTGGTATTTTGTTTTTGGAAAGGAAGATTTCATGCAGAATTCATGTATTTACTTTAAGATTTCATTTTAATAATTAAATACGAGTACGCAGCATTTTTTACGTTTGCTACCAACGAACATATTATACGCCTTACGCAACAAAGTAAATCATATAATTTATTAATGGCACAGTTTGAGAATAAATTGCTCCATGTGCATGTGTCAGAAAATATTAAAGATAAATTATAGTTTCAGATGGAAACTTCCCACGAAACTGCTACAAAGAGTAGTGTGTAATATGTAGAAACTTCATGTATTCAATCCATTTTTACATCGAAATAAAAACAGAATTATGAGTCTTTCCTTCTCTTTTTATCATACAAATTCCATTGATAATTAAAACTTTACGGAAACCCTTTGACTTGACTTAATCATATTGTAATAACAGATTTAGGCATAATAATAGTAATTGGTAACTTTATATGGTACCTCAAACCAACTAATCTTGAAAATACAGGTGTGTATCGAAAGCTTGAGAGTAAAAGCATTCATTTCTAACAACCCCTTTCGAGCCAGTCCATTAAAAATTATCATATAAGTCACTACACACTATGTATACTCGATTTGGTACTAGAAGAACTTGTTCTAAGAGTTTCCAGATTATGAAATAGTGAATTGCGTGATCCTGATGAAACTTTATCAAACAAAAAGAAATGGAAGTCCAAGTTTACAACATTCTACAAGATAAAAACTAGTTCTATCAAAATGCAATTCATTCCCAAGTTGTATGCGTTTGCCAATCAGCATAATATATGAGGTTATATAGACAACAAGCTAACACAAATTGCAATTCCGACAGACAAGTGGAAACAAAGTTCTAGAGTCCCGACGTGTTTTACTCACGTTACACGTTGTAAACTACTTACGCTTAGTTTTAAAAAATCTCGTAAGATGATTATTACAATGAATAGTTTCTCATTTAACATTTCGTCTGGTGGGGTCAGGGGTCAGCAGACCAGAGTCATTTAAATCATTTATAGTTTACATTGTGGGGTACTTTGAGACAGTCTAAACTCAAGATGTATCTCAACTTGAGATTCTCAAGTTAGTTAGGACAACGTCTACGTATGTAATTTCCTATTACAATATCAGTTTATAATAGTTTTATGAAACCATGCGTGTGATTAATCAATACCAAATTAATGAAATAATGCAATGCAATTTATACCGAATACTGGTATGCCATTAATCTCTTCTTCAATTTTTGCAACTTCAGTTGTCGTTGTCGCTTTATTATTTTATCATCCCCTTTGTTGGAAATGTCGTCCTTATACCAACCAGTCATTAGAAATAACAAGAAAGATGACGGAAATGAGTGGGTAGCAAAAGGGAAATTTATTTTGAGCTTCGTAAATGTTTTCCACCATATCCGGATTGTGTCATCAACATGGGTATATATGTACATCTCCATATATTTCCTTTCAGTTAATTATACACGTACTTTGGTGTATATTCATAAAAGAAAGGAAATGGCATATTAATAGCTCAACCAATTTGTACTTTTTATCTACTAGTAGTTTTTTCTAAAGGTTTAGATAAGTTCCAGAAATAGAAATTCCTCGTTAAAAAGTGAATCTTGGAAGTACATTGCTTCAAGGGTCAATTCAAAAATTGTCATTTTTTGTGTCCACAACGGATTGCGTTGATGATATCAGATCATATATATGCAACTAATGAACCAAATATGCAACTAGGAATATCATATAGACTTTGACTACACTGGAAACGAAAGCAACACGTGGACTGTAAATGCAAAAGAAAGTTCGTTCTTGGCTACATTTCATGTACACTGTACACACATAGTAGCATAACGGATGGGCTGCTTATATATATTGTAAAATTGTAACACATTTCAACATTTGCATATTTTTCATCGCCGAAGGTGAAGGTGCAGCTTAGTATGGGATTGAAACAACAGAAGAAAGTTTTTATGAAAGATATCACCCTATTGAACTTTTTTGTACTGTAAGAGTTATTTTAAGCAGGATTTTCAATTTTTATCCTCCCAGAGTTAAGCCTCACAGAGAAACAACATGATATAAATAAATGTACATACACTTTTTGCAAAAATAACTGAGTAGATGTAATATACAACACATTTAGTAACACGTAATTATGTGAGTGTACTACAACCACCAGCACACATATAGACATCAGAAAAAGATTGCGTAGCAGACTGTGTACGGAAACCCTTTCGGTAGCATTCAAGCACAGAGAACTAATAATTAGTTTCGGAGAAAGTTTTTATGTTGTAGGTGGAGGAACAGACTGGAAGAAAAGGTCTGTGCACAGCTGAATTGCGTATTTTCACCATGTAGTCGTGTATGACGTGGGTGGCTTAAAAGACGACAACGTACTCTCTGTGAATTAAATAAAGGGCGAATGAATAAATGCATTAGGGTGATTTTCATGTGGGTAAGATCAAATTATCCTCGCCTTTATCAAGTGTACATATTTCTGTGAATCCTTGGAAGTAAGACAGCGCAACAAGTAAAACATTATAACTTATGAAGTACACATAGAGAAAGCAAGCACTCACTTATGAAGAACGTCACAGTCAAATTGCTAGACTATGTAAGATATTTTTAGATCTTCATGGCATAAAATTGCATCTGTTGCTCAGAAATAGACAGTGCTGAGAATTTTTCTCAATTTAGCATGCACTCCTCATCTTTCACTATTACACTGTGATTGTGTGAGAAATATAATGGAGCTACACATTTGTATTCTCTATAAAGGATTTGATTATATGTGTGCGGATGTAGACATGTACTACATATATGAACATTATAAACACTGATTCCATAATGTCGCCACTAGCCGACTGTATGAGAATAGAAGTATACTAAAATAGTTCAAACACGCTAAGGAACTCTTGTCAATCTTCTTGTCGTTCTTGTCCATATGGTGTGTTGTCATTCTTCCACTCTTCCCTTGTCAGCAGCATCTCTACTTGTCTAGTAGCGGATTTAGTTTGCTGCCATCCTTGTCTACAGAATTGAATTGACTCCATTTATTCCCATCAAATTCCAGTCACTCACTCACTCACTTGAGCTTGGCTTTCCCTTCCACCATTCCCTTTTGCTTTGATCATAGACTTGGTATTTTCTAAATCTCTGCGTTACGTTGGTTCGTTGTTCTTTTCATGTCTTTCCTGTAAAGTAAATGCTGGTGAGTAAAAGTGATGACGTCGATGTTGTTGTGCTTCTTGTTATTTGTAAATGTTAATCAGAAAGATGCAATTTGTTATTCTTGAATGCTCCTACGTTGTTAACTACCTTACATTCAGCGTGGATCCGTAGTTTAATGCACTCAGGACTGCAACATGGACTAATTACCCCCAAATAATTGGTCTTTTTGAAAAACCACTTGTATTCATTTTCTCATTTAAGTCTCATAATAGTATGCCATATGAATTACACATTATGGCTGTGCGTTGAAAGTAATCAATCCGTTTTATGAATCAAAATCATCATCACAATGCAGTGTCGATGACTATAGACAGCACACAGCAGACAAGGCCTGTAGTAGAATTGCTCTTTATTAGACTAACTATAAAATGCATACATGTTCAATATTTATTTTACTTCGTACATGAATCCTCCATTATATGAGTGTAAAACTTTGACCTAATTGATCTGGCTGGCAACAGCCCACTTGGAGGAACTAAACATGAAAAAAATCTACTTGTATCTAGTGTTGGTGAAAGTGTATTCAGTAACTTCAGCGAGAGAAGCATAACACAGAGAGAAGAGTCAGAATCTGAAAAGACACGTTAATGCAAAAAAAGAACGGGGTAATGCTGATGAGATTACACAAAATCTGTTTTTTAGTTCATCAGAGTAATTCTGTGTGAATGAAAACATAAGAATAGGCAAGGTATTTTAAGCTGATGGTAATTACTAATTAGCAGAGGGATAGTTAGCGAAATGAGAGCGAAAAAGAAAACAATGATTTATGATCTAACGCACAAGTAACGCAATGGTCGCTACTATCTATAGTATTCCGATTCCCTTTGTCGGGATAGTTTCATTCGTTCTCATAAGGGTGCACGTAAGGATTTGAAAACCTGAAGTCCTGCATGAGTGAAAACCAAGTTTCTTGGATGGGAGAAATTGATTGAGATGCTCTGGCAAATTCCATTCTCTAAGACCACTGTGAGTGGAAAATGCATCGACACAACTGTTACTTGAGAGTATTACGTTTATGTATATCTAGGGACTATTTTATCTAGTATCTGGAGTGAATATTTTCACTGGGACTGAGCTTAAAAAGACGTAGAAACATACAGAAAATAGAATCTGATCTATTGTATTTTGGCATTACCAGATATACGAGTATACTTTTTATATGTCATACAACAATTTCAAACTGACCAGAGAAAAATAAATAGATGCATTGCAACATGCATACTTCTAATTAACATCTCCATCGTGTAAAAGTACAGTTAGTAGTATATATGCTCTTTGCTGCCGATAGCATCTTCTAAAATTACAACGTAAAGCTGGACATTATTATTTTAAGCGGTTTAAATCGACATGCAATTTAAAACAAGCTTTTACCTAGCACCTTTCCTTCACCTAGAAATATAATGAGCAGAAATATTCAGCACACGCCCTTTCACCTATTCAGAGGCATGTCACAAAACTCCCCATATGGAATGGAAACTTTGTTATAGCCCTACTTACAACGCAACAAACTTTTAGCTTCCCCTGATCTACTGTATTATACCCAGTACCTATGCAGAATGCGAATAAATGTCCAATGCAGTGCCTCCCTTCCCTGCCTTGCCAAACCTGTGCAAAGCACATTTGCATGCATTTCTATACCGCATACTTAACATCTTGTGCCTGTATATATACAATTATTCGGTTAAATGTGCTTATATAATTGGTTGAGAATGGGAACTGAAGTCTTACCAAAGCAATAGTACCAAAGTTTGTAAATTGTTAAGTCAAGGCAAGGCTAAGGCGATTCCATGCAAGATGAAATGAAAATATAAATGAAGGATTGAGAACTTTCAAATTTCACCAACTAACACGCCTGTTACATGCCAATTATTAATGCATTCAGGTTTCTCGAGGCTTATCCAACACCAAAATGCAGGTGTAAAATTAACTCCATATGAGAACATATGTCGTTGATGAAGGGCACTTATGAAATTCCACTTGTGCAATGGATGTATACCAAGAACACATTGCCGACATGTCCCTGTAAATGCAATTGGTCAGCAATCACTTGCATTTATCGTTAGTGACTGTAGACCAAATGCATGATATGGTATTTCTCAATGGATTTATAGTGTAGTAAGTACAAAGAGTGAAATCCACAATGCATTTTTCGTTTAGAAATTTTACTGTAGCATTCACCTTTTCATACATTTGTTTTAAGTTCACCAAAAGAATTCTTACCCTAGATTTTAAGTTGACAGTAAAGTGGCGATTATAATAATACAAAATTGTTCATCTATTCTCTATACGAATATATGATGATAATCTTATTTAAAAGAGGTTTCAATCCAAATTCATGAAAGAAATATATAGGAAGGGGATAGACAGGTTTCTAACCATAAGTATTAAAAATTAGAGTATATTAGAAGTCGCGGAAACATGACGTAATATGAATTAATCTAATCATAACCACAAAATACAAATAACACCTGTGTCAAGTTCAGAAACTCTTTGTAACAATAGTATAGTGCAATCAATTGTTCGAATATGAATGCTCACTTTAAACAGAGAAGTACATTATCATTATTAATTTATTCATTGCAATTTTCCAGTGTTTAAGATGTAAGATAACATAAAACTTATATAAAAAGCTGTTTTTTTTCATACGCAGCGAATCTGAACTTGCCTCAATTCAATACCATAATTCATCACATCACTCGTGAAGTCGTGAACGACGCAAAGGATGATAATAATTTTTTTTGATGCATGCGATATTGATATTCTCATTTGGGAGTACTTATTAAGAATGATTTGGTTTTTTTTGGGAAGATGTTTAAAAACCGTGGACCTTCAACTGGGCGGGTTTAGCGAGTCCAGTTTTGGTGAGCCACTGACAAATGTTTTCACGCTGGTCACCTTGAAGCTGCAAGACCTCTCCGTATTCTGGATGTTCTACAACGGTTCCGTTACAGGCAAATTCCTAAAAAAATATTTCACACACAATTAGTAAAATAAAATTACGTTAATAGGGTCGGCGAGTTTACGGTTTCACAATTCATTATGAATTCATCAGTTCATGATTAGAGCAATAAGTCAAAAATAAATTTTCACAGCTGCCTCACCTTCTTGCAAGCCCGGACAATCTTTTTTAAATCGTACTCAGAAGACAAGCCCTGCACAGTTGTCAGCGTCTTACGTCCGTTTCGCTGCTGGATTCTTATATGTACAAAACCATCCTGTACTCCTTCCTCAGAGCCCTTGATTGCATCAGCAAAGGGGTCTGAAATTTTTTTAAACCAATTTTATTTATTATTTTTCATTTACTCATAAATCAAAACGGCTAATCTCCAACGAATGACAAATTACAAAAAATATCCTGCCTAAACCATTGACTGTGCACAATGCACTTTCAATTTCACCAGATTATAGCACACATAGCTTTAAAACAGATGTTTGTACCCCGACGGACGATTAATTCAATTTAAAAACTCAAATTTTGAATGCGAGGCCACAATGTGATATTTAACTAAACTTCGAATGACTAATGTTGAATATTTAATACTCAATAATAAGTCTAGATCCTTAAAACAACAAAAATGTACCAATTTCCGTTTAGTCATTCATCATTACTAGCTTGGGTATCTAATCAATTCTACAAACAAATGCTGACTGAATGCTAGCCCCCCTGAATTGTCAACAGAACAACCTTCAACATAACGCAGTAAAAGCAAGTTAAACCCTAATATTTACTACTGACTACACAGAAAAATAATTATGTAAACCTCCTTCTTCATCCTTAATCACTGCTCATTCTTTACTTACCAAATGTCTTCAGATT
>JAANSM010001477.1:0-18434 GCA_036850725.1 Orchesella villosa
TTTAAAGCTATACAATGAGACTATAACAGTTTAGATCTAATTTAATACCCACTCAAAGCACTCATCAAATCATTGAATAATTCAGCTCATATACCACCCGGCATTGTGCATTCATTACGTTAGCATAATCCCTTTTACAAATAATTTGAATGCCGAACATCCAACCAAATGGGATAAATAAAAACATTCCGCTCATTGCATTGGCTCGCCATGAACCATGTTTGTCTTGTGTGTGTATGTTTTAAATTAATTCGAAATGAATATGTATGATGATTCGGACACCATATTCATTCCATTTCAGATGCATGGGAACTGGAGTGGATTGGATTTTCTGTGAAGTGCAACAAAAATGCTTATGATGAACCATTAACTAATTAGGCGACAACAGCTCCACAATGATTGTCATGACCCCTTACCTTTCTTTCAGGGTGGCCGACCATTTTTTCAAGATTACGTATTGACAAGTTGTAATGCTCACTCTGTGGTGGTCTTTGTTCTTTTTGTGCACCTGAATTCGTCCATTGTTTCTTTCGCTTTGAAAGCGAATGAGAGCAATCTGTAATAAATTATATGAATACAAATGCATATTTACTTCATGTTACAGTTTAATACACAGATTATTTCTTGTTTTACTTGGTCCTCTTTACTTGTCCATTACGTATACATCAATATCTAACGATAAGTATATATATATGTGTATTTAAACTATGACCATGTTGTCTTGTCATGAGCGTATTGATACGAAATAAATCCGTATTCATATTATTCATATGTATGCAAATGTGTGCTTCAATAAGGGTGCATTATATAACGTATATATGTATGGGGACGACTAGGGGCATACATTATTTACTACCTTTCAGTTTTACTCCTTATTCTCGCGTTGTGTTGAGGAACTTTGACAATCTGACTGACGCTCCTTTTAGGGTGCATTATATACAGTATATATATGTATGGGGACGACTAGGGGCATACATTATTTACTACCTTTCAGTTTTACTCCTTATTCTCGCGTTGTGTTGAGGAACTTTGACAATCTGACTGACGCTCCTTTTAACTCCCTGACTTGTACGTGAATTTTATCATAGACAGGCAAGAAGATAGTCAAGTTCTGCTGGACAAATCTTTATGGTAATCTAGTCGGACTGTGGGACAGGTAAATGAGCTTTTTTACTTTATCATTCGTACAATGCATCATTTTCCTTCATTTTTTTTCACCGGTGTGTGGTGCGCATCATTTACTGTCATTTGTGAGCCGCGCCCTGATATCCTTCTCATAACACTGTAATACTTCTCTACCTTGACCCTAGACGATAATATTAGCTGCTGTTTATTCTTTCAATGTGCCAACATTCACAGGCAGTCTATTAAGTATGCAATTTAAGCTGTTATTAGTTTAAAGAATGGAATTGGAAAAACGATTTAAATGAGTCGCAAAGAAAGTGAAAGCCATCATCGTTGCTTTAATCAACCTTCAAATGTTAATTAAGCACAATTTATTTGAAGAAAATTATTTTTTTAAGAATTTATTTTCCATTTCAAGTAAACTTATATTTAAGCTTAATCAGCACATTTACTGTCCAACTTTTAACTTCTTTTTGCGAAATGCCACCACGTGATGCATTAAAGCTACAACATTTTAGTTCTTCACTTTATAGATCTTCTTTATTTCTTAACAAGTGTAATCTATCATGTCGCTGCAAATGATGCTTAATTTGAAATCAACCTACAATCCGAACCACAATGAAAATTTGTCATCTCACTCCTATTACTATTAGTCCTCCACCTTGGGTTTTTATTGATACACAAAAACAGCATAACTAAATTTTTATCATTCACAGTGGGCAAAGGAGATCAAGCTCTGATAGAGAATGATGATGGAAGAGCTCAACTATCTTTTTGTCAGTTTAAAGAGGCAGACTGTTGGACAGTGATAGTGATTACAACTTATCGGTTTCTATTTCCCTTCCCTTTGTTTCTTTATGGAATCAAGTGAATTAGCACACAATGGGTACAACACAACAATGGAAAATGGAATAACAATCGTAATAACGGTTGTTAGTATATGTAATACATTCACATTTCAGGAGAAGAAATCATCATGCTCTTAATACGATGTTTTCCCATCATCATCCCACACTTCTTTTTTTTGAAATACCTGAACATCTACATTTTAGCTAGTGAATATCCTATTATATACTATGTGTGTATTGTACTCACATAATAGAAGTTTGGTCGTAGGTATACAGTATTTAGATAGGTAATTATTATCATGACTTTCAATCGTCATCATTCCCATCATTATCATCACCATCATAATCATCGTCATCAACAACACTGGGAATCTTGTTCAAATTGCACCCTTGGAACCTTGACGTGGTTATTTTCACAAAGTCCTTTGGATGTGTGTACACTAACAGCCCACAAAAAAATCAAACTACATCTCCATAAGTAAGTTCCTCATTTTGTTATGTGGGCAGAAGTAAAATGGTTGAATTGAAAGCAGTGCAGTGTTGCTATGTATCACTTGCTAAATAAGTGCCGGAAAATAAGAGTGAAGAGGGGGAAATATCAACGTTTGTTTCTATTGTTTTCGGATGGACAATCACTAGGGTAAGAAACTCGTCTGAAAATGAATGTAGAAATTATACCCATGGGAAAATTCACCAAAGAAAAGTTCAATGGTGTAGGTGGAACATTTGAATTGATCACATCTCTAATTTCTCAACTAGTTTGTCGATTATATGCGTACATTTATGTGAATTTGCATGTCATCTGACAAATTTGTCTTTTGTTCTATTTTCTACATTGTCATTTCACATTACTACTTAAATGCATGTAGGAATATTTCTACCAAGCAGTTGTAAAGAAATTGAATTATGTTAAATTCGTTCTGCTTGTGGTTTATCATCATTCTACTTTCCCTTAAACCATTTTCCCAATGCACAGGTATGTATGGTGCTTTTACTTTACTTTTCTAGTCTTTATTCTTCGCGTCTAAGATATCCCAATGGAACCTTATGATTTCTTAAATATTTTTTACAACATAAATATACATTTACAATTTTTATGGTCCAGTACTACCGAGTTAGAAAATCGTTTTTGCTTGATTTATATTACATTCCTTTCAACCACATTAATTTATGATAATTCATTCGCAATTAATACATTTCGTTTACTTTGTTTCCTAGTTATAAATGATGCAAAAATGGTTTGCAAACCAAATTGATCTGCGTTTATTTTAGACGATACGACAACGGGGCAAGATAACATCAACAACAACGTATTACGAAGTTCTCAGTCTGCATGAAAAGCTTCATAAATCTACCCAACTTCGCAAATTAAACCGTCAACACTAAATCATTTAATCTTTGTTCTGTCACAGTAAAATGTGAGCAGCTGCATCTATTCTTTTTGTAGCATAAGCGTATATCCCAACATTATGTCAGTTCTTTATTTTCTGCCAGCCATGTGTAAAAAATCATTTTGTCACCATGTTTACAGTTTACGACATCATTACAACTTCTACTATTCACCTGTTTTGTCGGAGTAAATTAAGTTGTTAAAATATTTTGGTATGAAATCATAGTGTATCTTATAGACTCAGATCTTACATGTAACCAAGGAGTTCTCTGCATATTAAAAAGAGAATATACATGTATATAACATACACTATGGATACAGCGAAAAGAATATATACAATAAGAATTACATTTTTACAATCAAGGTAAAACATCAAGAAATGAAATGCAACCGTGTTTGATTTAAACATTCATGACGCTTTTAATGTGTTACTAAATGGTGGTATGCAACGAAACTAACACCTCGACACACAAATTCAAGCCATTACACAGGATCTCAATCACACAAAGAACACAATCTACAATATTATTATGTATTTTTTTTGCTCATCTTAAAGATTTATCTTTACAAAAGTAATAAATCAGCAAGTACCCTTTCATGTATATGCACGAGGTCTCTGCATTTCTGAAGCCCTGATTGTGGTTTTGTGGAGGAGGTTGTTCTCTTCATACACACATATAATGTGATAATATGTGAGTGTGTGTGGCTTATGGGATCATGGAGAAGGATGACATGGTACATTATAATTGCGACCAAGCCCAATTCAAAGTCGTGAGGATCAATTTCATGGTCTTCATATAATATATGTTTTATTGCCAAATATCATTCCCTTTCACTATCCCTATCTTTCGTTTTACTTCTTAATTTGATGATTTTGTATGCACACGCACACCAATCCACTTTTCTCGTTAGTATTTTAATACCCCCTATAATTTCAAATCACATGCGTTCAGCCGCTCTCCACCACACCAATTGATATCCTCAACATCACAGTTTTATGTGGCTTTGGAAGACCTCACCGAATCTTGTCGGAATGTATTGACTTGGCTTGCCGAACCAAAATTATTCATGATCATGATACTATTATTATTATATGGGCAAACCATGAAATGAAAATGACCACCCCGTATGCTATGACCATCATGAAACCTTCATATTGCACAAACAAGGTAATCCTAAAATATTTGATGATGCTGACGACCATGTTTTTCTTCCAGTAATACAAACAATGTCTGAATTCTCTAATATTGCAAATGATTTTAAATTAATTAGATATTCACCTAAAAGTTTAACTAACGCTGTATTGCACTTATTCAAAGTGCACTGTATAATGTGCCTATAAAATTCTTTTAGATGTCTCTCTGTCAAGATGTTAAGGAATGGCAAGAGCAGTTTACTCAAGGCAAGAAATGCATTACTGTGCTGAACCAGAAAAAATGCCTTAATTCTAGGGTTCTCACTTGTTGAATTATCATGCTTACGGTCATCTGAAATGATTGTATATATATCTCTTAAAAAATGGTCAGCGTATTTCTAATGAATTGTCATGTTGTAGTCTACAAGATGTAGAGCTTGCTATTAAGACTTGTGTAAGTTAGTGAATGGGCACACATTGTAGTTAAATGCTTTTTTCAAGCTTGCTCAAAAAACAAAAGATGGAAAAATGTAAATGTTGAAGTGGTCTAAATATTTAAATTTTCGAATTTTACCCATCTTGTCCACATACAAAAGAAGGAACGAAGAAATGCACACAGAATAGAAATGGGTCAATTAGTTTGACTCAAGGTACAATATTTATGTGTTTTCCTTTCATGTTCTAGTGCAACGTAACTAAAGAAAGTAAAGATCTGTTCAAAAAGTCCAGGAATCTGAAATGTATTCCTTGTAAAGAATTGATCATTCCATGAAGGTACAAACATGAATGGCCAGGCTTGGACATGCCTATAGTGTGGTGATTTACTTGATTAACGGCAACTAGGGCAGTTTCTACGAGTTGGTTTAAAGTTAAAATGCGTGTAGAAGGAGATGAACATTCAGCTTGGTTAAGCATACGTATCAATTCATTGTCAATTCTTGTGTATCCCATAAAATGTTAGGTTTGGATAGGGATCCCTTCCAAAAATAAAAAAGAGGACACATAATGTATGAGATCTCTCTCGTTGGGACAATATGGATCAAGCACCCTTGTTCAACATTATCACCTGCGTTTCCTATAAATTGTTGTGAAGAATGAAAGTCTTGAACCCAGGAGAAAAGTCCTTTGTGCAGTTGTAAGGTGTAGACCAGAATAAGAAACCACAAGAACTTGCTACTGTTGTGTTTCTCTAATTTTTGAATGATGCTAAACGTATGGGAAATGGGAACTCACATGTGATACAAACATATACATACTCACCACACAAGTAACACAAACTACGTCGTTGAAAGCTTCATATTATCTGTTAGTATTATGCTAGTTAAAAGACGAAGAACTAACAAAATTCAGGGGGAGATCGTAAATCATTCATTTTTAGAAGTCAATGGGATAAGATGACTGGTTGTGCAATCAAGCGATATTTACCTAGAGATTCTTTTGTCACATTGTTGCTTGACATTGGTGCTGATAAAAAGTGATGGTTGTTGTAGATACATTGTACATTATAGTTGATCATAAAAGGATGATTATGGCACTCGACAAAGATTAAATGCTGTTGCTTCTCACTTACAAGTAAAGGTAACAATTACGGATGCGTATGTATATGTACGTTGTTGACAGGAAAGCAAGTTGAAAAGGACCCCACTCACTATATATTTTACTTGGCTTGAAGTCTGAGGAGACAAGAGAGATAAAAGGTTTTAACCACAAAAATTTCATTGATATTAATGCCAAAGGCTGAAATTTTGTACATATGACATCACACAAGTATGTGTAAACCAGGGAAAATTGTCATTCCAACACTTATTATCTCTTTGCAATAAATCACATGCCTACATAAAGCTATTCTTCAAGTGTATGCTTGTTTAGTGAATGTGACCATTTCATTTTTATTTCGAGGAACGGGAGGATACACACTTAATAAAATGTTTGAACATTTCAATAAAATAGGAGACATTGGGATGATACGATGCACATGAAAATTTCTTTCACCCAACGTTTCTGATTTTATCAGATGCTGAAAAGGCATGTTTTTTATACAAGTTTAAAAATAAATGCTTTCAGAATCAAACCATTTCATACATTCATTTAAATTCATTCAAAATAAAAATAACTTTTTTGATTCATTCCTATTTTCTGTAAGAATACAATGTTTACAGAAAGAAAGAAAGGTGCTCATTCATTCTTGAAAATATTTTGTCAACAAATCGTTGGATTTATTTTTATGCACTCTTTTTGTGTAAATATATCTACACATATGCTATTATTTGAATCAGTTTATGAGAGGAGATAAACATTTTAGTAAGAAAATAAATTGCTTGGAAATCTTTTAACCATTTCAAGGCTCAAGGAAATGGAAGCTGGACATTCCTGCATTGCTTTTCATGTTTGCTTTGGTTGTGTCCACTAGGGACCCTTCTGGCATCATGTAAAGAATACATTTGTGAGCTGAGGGTTCCTCTTTGAATAGACAACTGGTCTCTTTCAAGTGAGTCCTATTTTTGAAGGCAGAACTTGTCCAATTTATATACTTAACTTGAACTTATACTTTTATAAAGGATACGTTAATGATTCTAATCGAATTATCTCTTTAATTCAAAAACAAATAGATACCGCAATCCCTTTGAAATGATTGACGAACGAGGGCAAGAAAAACAAGAAGCATTTTTAAATGATGCAGGTACATGATTCCTATTCCAGTTAAACTATTTCTAAATCTCAAATCGATTTCCCAAATCAAGAAATGTAAACTTGAATTAAGATAACGTTTGATCTTTCATTATTGATTCCTGCCGATCCAATGTTTGGAAAAATGATTTATTATTTGATTACATTATAAATAATTAGATGCCCTTGTGCCCAGAATAATGCCGAAAAAAGTTTTTAAAGACAAGCTTTGCGGTGGCCTCAACCGAAGAACCAGAGGAGGCACTTTAAATTGAACGATGGCGATTTGTATGCAGCTGTTTAAATATATATGAAATTATCTCCAAAGTATCATCTCTATAAAATAAATAATAAACGTATTATATTTGAATTGAAATTTTATTTCTGGGGTTTCAATACATTGCTCACAATCCATCGAGAACAAGTACTTCATGTATATTATCCTGATCGAGATATCATTAGCCAATGTAAACCTGAATCGAGATGGGAAGGCAAAGGCTACTACATAATCCAAAATCGTAACTCTTGGGAATCCCAGTATCGGTATCAGTATGGAGTTTTTATACGTATCGTTAGAATAATTCCATTATAATGGAGTGTATTTAAGTTTAAGCTATTAAATAACACATATAAAAATGCGCAACTGTTGATCGCAGTTTGTGTGATGAAATCCGATATGATTAAACAAAACCGTGAATAAGAAGAATATACTCTGTCAACAGATAAATGAACCTTTGAACTTTATGAGTGAATTAATTTTCATGAAGAGCGATTACGACAAGCTCATGTAACAACAATTTTCAAATGTGTGAATCATCAATCTCCTCTCGTCTTTGACTTGTTTGAGATGAGAGTTAAGGTTCCTCTTCTGGTCTTTTCCCTTTCTCAACCAATCTCGTCTAGCTTTCTGTATCGCTCCAGACAAACAAACACGTATAATATATGAAGTGTTGTACTTTGTATCAACATTCATACATCACAAAAATGAAAGAGCATCAACTCCGCTCTCATCTCATCTCATCATACATCAACGTCACTTTTCATTGAATCATTTCGTGCTGCGTTAGATTTCACCTTACCGAAACTAACTTATAATAATATACATACTTTCATTTTATTCTCTATTCAAAAGCTCTTTCTACTTAAGTATATAGTGTAGTGTGTATCCAGCACATCATCACAATCTCAGAAAGGTACTCATATTGTCTTCAAGTATAAATTTCATGATTTCAAAAATTGAGTGAGCGGTGAGTACTTCATAAATATGATACTCGATGAACATCTCTGGTGTTAATAGTCTGCTAAAGGTTTATGATTAGCTTGATTCATTTCATGTTCAGTTCAAGTTAAAATGAAAACAATTTCTGGTCAAAATGAAGTGTCGATGCTGTCCATCAAAGACTTTTCCCCAATTTTGCAGATTAAACAGTTCCGTCATCAGCAAACTACTAATCCAAACTGGAAATTCTAGCATCACATTCAATCTAAATTGTTTCACATGTTCTTATAACAAAATTGCTAAAACTTCAAAATGGGATATTATTATTTCATGTGTCTTATCTCAAGTCAAAGTAAGATTAATCTTCTATAAACTCATATTCTTGAATATATAACATAAAGAGGATAATTCTGCATATTACGTTGTTCACGTTGTTTGATCATAATCTTTCAGAAGAGAGATTATACATTTCCAAATAAGTGGCTCAACTTAATTTGCATACCAAACAGGAACCCCCGTCTCAGCTCAGTGTTACAATCATTATTATGATGAGCAGGCCATCATCATCTATCCAACTATTCAGTTTTACAATCAACAGTAGTAGTGAGGTCGTAATAAATATATTGGTGACTTCATTCATCAATGTGTTTATGAAGTTTATACTTTCGATTCTTTTTTTGCGGCTATTGCAAAGTAGTTCCTTGACAAATGGCAACCAAAACCATTAATTTTCATGTAAATCGGTGATATATAGAAAAGAATGAGATAAATGTATGCAAAGATATCAAATCTCATCATCATCATTACTATAACTATACTATACTATGTATATATGTATAAATATCGAAATCAAAACGTTCAATCGTATGTTACATAAGTGAAATCGCATCATTTGGGTTTTGAATGGCACAATGAGTTTTTCAAAGCACCAATACAAACAAGCGGTTGATAAACACCATAATGAAACTCATTTCATCACACTCAAGCATTCAAACAAAGAACTGTATGGTTTTATAACACCAAACAGTCATTAACAATATCAGAATTTGGTATTGTGTCACCTGCAAATGTAACCAAGTGTTTTGACTTTTTTTTATTCCCATGTCTATACATAACAAAAAGCTTATTCATGCAGATGAGTCCAATTTGACAGAATGGTACGACTCTATATTTGCATAAATGACTTTTTTCTAAAGTATCATCATCACGATTGAAGGGGCTTTATACTTTGAATATTAACGTCAGGCACACAAGCATCAGTAATCGTGAGAAATAAACATTCATCTAAAATATGTCCGTCTACAATGTTGGATGTACATATTATATCCCTTTTTGTCGATGAAAAAGGACGCAACGTTTCTTTAATATTCAGACACGCAAACGACGAGGTCACATACAAAAAAACACTCCATTCCATTTCCATTTGATTCGTAATGATTTTTAAAGAGACAGAACAAAGTTATTTCTTACAAGTATCATCATCATTTCTTATTCATTTCATCTATGCATTAAGCTACCTACACAAATGCTTATGTTTATCGGCATTACTATGCGATAACTGTTACTCAAAATATGAATAAATGATTCATATTGATATCTGATAAACCATTTTCTTCTTGGTCGTCTTCTTTTATTTATATGTTTCTTTTTCATTCGCTTCCCTTCAGCGTATTTGCAAACTATATCATATGCTATCGCATTGCCACTGCGAGCCAAGCACACACATACTTATGTATCATATATCGACATTGATAACCATCATCATCAGAAGCAGAAGATCACCCGGTGCGGTACATTAAAACATCATTGAAAACTCAATGAATATTCCATTCGTATAACATCATATAATCATCAATCTTACAAATATGGTGAAAGAATCAGGATTGCCTTATTCCCATAAATTGTACTCTTCGGCAGTTCTTGATTCCTTATAGAGTCGGCAACTTGGTGAGCTTACACTCAATAAATTAAGTCAAAACCTATGGGCAAACGTGTGTAACAGCTAAAAAAAATTGTTTCATCTTGTACATTTTTACTCTCTATAATAGCAATCCCTCTCAAAAATGAGTAACACTAAAGTAGTGCGGTTGGTGCTTATATGCACCTACGTTACGTGTGTTGTTGGACCTTTCTCACTAATATACGTTTGGTATCATCAACTCAATACATTGTAGACATGAGAATATCAAGGTAAACTATGAATTTGAAATTAATGTTTCCTTGTATATAGCACACATGTGTGTTGGTTACTACTCCAATCTTTCATCTACACACGGATGATATACAATCAGCGGTACATATATGTGACTATTTAATATTCCGAAGAAGCCTCAAATGCAATCTACCTTCCTTGATGTAAACTCGACCAAATCAAGTTAAGAAGATAATGTTTTAGGGTTTTCTTATATTTTTACATTTATTGCCAAATGAAATCGATTTATTAAGTTGAAATAACAGGGTCATAACAAAATTGCTTAAAAGGTAAGCAAATAAGTCTAGCTAGAAGTTATAAAAAAAGAGTTCCCTTATGACAATCAGGAGTTAACTAAAAACCTGCCCTTAAAATTAAATTTTTAGTAGAGTAGTATCCGATCGATTGGATTCTGTTGTGGTGCATGCATATATATATATTAGGTCTGGTTAGCTGACTATTTTTGACATAAGCGGTTTCTTCTCATGACTTACGGCTTTAAACCCCTTTAAAAAAATCTCATCTGTGCTTGAATTATTCTTGACATTAACATCGTCTTGGGGCAATACGCTAAACAGATCTTTGTCCATTTGCGGAGGCTTCCAGCCAACTTTCAATAGACCACAAAGGGACTTGAGCAACCAAGGAGCCCAACTCAGGTGCATTTTCCCATTGTTCACAAGAGCAAGATTGATTCACTGCCGTGACTTCTTCGCACTTGCCCTTAGATAGGCAACGAAAAATCCCATGAATCATTGAACCATTCGAAAAATTACTTTACCAACTTTTAATACAATTTGTGGTGAACGAGAGAAAAAAAATGCTTCACTGTTCTGGAATTTATGCTTGTGTATTGTATTTTTTAACCTATATTATGCTTTACGTGTTCTAATACAGTGAACATATTTTTAGTTTTATATTCCTTTCGTAAGTTTCAAGATTTAGGTATTTTAAGGCATAAAAATATGCCTTGTTTTCTTCCTGTGTTAGAGTGTGCTTGCTGGTAGCAGATTCCTTGAATTTATTAGGTCAACCTGATGTAGAAACCAAACGCGCGGCACAAATCCTAGATACAAGTGTCATGTCATGGTTTTCTGGATCTTTTTGAAACCCCACCCTATTTATACAGTTGGAGATACACAAATTTATGCATGTTCATCTGACTCAGGGATCAATGACAAGTAAAACAAGTACACAGAAAAAGCCTTTGAATGCATTATTTCTCCAACAATCTGGAATGAACGAATATTTTTTTGGAGTGAAACTAACATGTGCCGCTTGCAGTCAACGTTATGCAATTTGCATTTTTCAGAATTTACTGGAGCCCTGATATCTCATCAACCAATGAAGCATGTAGAAAAATCGTCACCGATTCCATGCATGACACAATTCATAGCAAATCCTTGAAGACGAACTATATATATATGCTCTTCCCAGTCTGAACTAAACTCAAATTTTGTATCACTGATGAAATATTTTTGATAACGGGTGTGATAATGTTATCTTCCATTGTACAACATATTGTGGCTTAACCTGGTGAAAATACACAATGTAGTTTCCTTTTACAGACGCAAACAATGACAATACCCCATAATGAACAGTCTTTTAAGCCTGAAAATTCATATGGTGAACAAATCTCTCAAGAGCATTGCAATGGAGCATGATGCATCAGCTAAAAACGACGAAAAACTTATTTGTAATACGTATTAGAGACTGATAATTCAGCAGTAAATAAGCTACACCGAGATACTATCATGTGGATAGTGGACAACCACGGAGAACAAGATTTTAGAATGAAATAAAAGCAATCAGTAAATGTCAAAAGGTAAAAGGATTTGTATTACTTGCAATCATTGAGGAATAATAGAAGAAATGATCAACAAGTGGCAAACCACAAGGATAACAAAAGGAAAGAATAATAAAATAATCAATAATCTTTTTCTGAAAAAAAATCCTGTTGACCTGGTTAGTGGTGGGCAGAAAGAAAAACAAAATTTATATAGTGTTTTCTCTTCCACTTATCAAATCGTCGTTACATGATGCTTCTTTTTTTTGTTCATCTATATCATGTTATATAAAAATCATCGTTTAAACTCACATATATCGCTACGGAGGTCTACAGTCATCATCCTAATGCGATTGAGGAGATATAGTATAAATTTGAGAAGAACAGCAAGTTATGACAAAGCTTTAAGTAATCTGTTGTATCAGGTGAAATTAAACACTACCTCGGTTACACGACTGCTGCTCTCTCACTCTTTCTTCCTCGTGTATAAATATATAAATCGGAGTAAGTAAGACCAACAGTAGCTAGTAAAATCGTGCGTATACACCTTGTTTTCTCCTGTCTTTCAAAATTTTATCGTAGTTTAGGAGATGAAAAATCATAACGTAAAATCTGACTTCAGTTCCTTTGCCCCATATTGCAACTAATCAGTTCCTAAAGCAGCATTTCAGAGTATATTTTTCATTGTACTTATGCTTATAGGCTAACAATCTTTCTATAGATTCAAAACTAGAATAAGTGTGTCAGTCAGTCACAATTGAAAACAGTGTACGTACTTCACAAGCACACATCATTTCAATGAACAAACAAGGGATTTAAAGGGAGAGTGAAATGGAGAATGATTCTAAATAATTGAAATTATCATCATCCTCATCACGCCTCATCATCACGATGATCTCATTCAGCAAAAGGGGTAATATGAGGTTGCTTCCAAAGCTAGTAGTAAAAAATGAATACACAAGAAATGTTCTTTTTGGTATTGCGTTAAGGCTCTTCTTCAGCTTATATATTCTTAGCATCCCACAACACAACTCTGGCGGTCTCCTTCACTCCTGGTGTCCATCAGTCAATTACAAGTTACGAAGTATTGGTAATAATAATACGAAGAATGGTTCATCCTTTTGTATATCTTCTACACATATCTCCGTGTCCATAATGACTGTAGACTTTTCCCTTTCTCCCTTGCCCGTTTGTATTTTAGCAATTGAGCCACACTGATTCCCCATTCTGAAGTTGAAGCATCATTATAATAATATTCATCTCAATGCTCAATGATGTTTTTCTGCTTTTGAATAAGATTATCCCTTCTAAATCAATATCATATTTATCCTTCCACTTGCCCCTTTCATTTTATCCTTCTCTTGATAATCTTCATTCTCTTAAAGACAGTAGCAAAAACAAATGCCATGTAGCTCCTATTTATCATCATTATTATCATAGTTTACCATTCATGTACAAATGTGTGCTACATGTGTACACGTAACCATGGAATGGTAAACAAAATGCTGTTATGATTACATTTTTGATGGCTCATCAAATCAATGATCAAAAGGATTTGTTCGCTCCAAGATTTTTTGGACAATCATGGTGGTGCTATATATATATATACGTAAGGAGGTAGGAAGGCGAGGTGCCTGACTTTGCATCTTTGGCTAAGTGGAGATAGATGATGTTGACGGTATGACGGAGGACGACTGGAAAACTAAGGTAATAATATTGTAGAAGATTTTTATATGCATTAAAGGATGGGATAGGAATAAGGATGACAAGGAAATAAACTTTGAGCTTGAGAAATCCATATTATTCTTATAATTGAACTTTTGTTAAGGATTGATTACCCTTAAGAGTTGGATGTTATATGACAATGACATAATGTCCATTGACAAATTACGAAACAGTAATGCTCATCACTGCCGTACGAGATAGAAGTTATGAAATCTTCTGATCTATCTGGGGTATTGAAGCTTCATTTAAGTGAAGCGAAGTATCCTTACTAATGTGAGTGTTTAAGAGACTCTAAAGCTTGTTATAGTCACTAGGTTATGATTACTTAGAAAAGAAGAACTCCTGTCAAACTTGAGGTGAATGAAATGAGTCTTTGTTATTCCAATTGAAAGGTGGAGACGATGAATGATATGGATGCCCTTTTTAATAGCTATTTGATTTTTTTACATAGATCCGTCATGGTTGTTAACATCCAGTGCCACCAGAAAAGTATCATTCATGATAGTTTGTAGCGTTGTGGCTATCTTTGTTTCTCAACTCAATTTCATTGATGAAGCTACTTTTAAGGTATTATTGTGCTCCATTTTATAACTGTTTTAATATACATAAAATTTGGCTATATATATTCATTGTCTGTGAATATTTGGTGAGTGATGCTCATTTGTAAATGTTCAGTGTGTAGACGTATCGATGATCTTACTCCACACTAAAGGATTTTATGTAGTTATTACATGTATGTACGTATATAAAATAAACTGATAGTTGAATCGGCACGAATGATATGAAACTAAGAACGGAAGAGATTTATAGAGAAAGTTGTGTTAGTAAAATCGATTTGTAGTTTCTCAATATATATTTTTAAGGGTACAAGAGAATGTAACATACATCCTGTGCAACATTAAGTTAAATGGTGCGTGCAGCAACACGGTTAATTCTAGTCAGTCAGTCAGAAATCCTTTTTGAAGATTATGTTCGTGTATAATTTGAATTCTATCAGTGGCATCATCTGGCTTCTGTTAAACGCTTGGTGCCACTACATTAATCATCATTTTATGACCTACACAAAACTGAATCATTGTTGACTCCAATCATGTAAGATGTAAAAACCTAGGCTCCAAGAAACTACGTCGATTTATCATGAGGTTTGGGCTCATGCAACTGTTTCACATTGCCCTGGTCTGACCACAGCACGTAAAGTAATTAAAAGTGTGAGACTTGTCACTTTTTTGTATTAATTGCATGCAGCAGCCCATATTCTGCGTGGTTGCTGAATTTCTATTAAAAAAGATTACAAAACTATTTAGTAGGGTTTAAAATGCTGATTATTTAGGCAGCCAAACTTACCATATTTTAGACACACGGATGTATATATATTTTGCTCTAATGTTTGTTACCGTAGAACTATAGGATGTGGTACGTGTACAAGAAGCGGACTATAGAAATCAGAACATGAATTTCTTAAAGTTAAATGTACATCCTATTCAACTAGTAGAGAATATATGTAAAGATATGAATCTATAGACCAACAGCACACTACACAACTTTTAGATTCAAAGTGTGTGATACAAAGATCACTTCTTCCTCTAGAGATAATTTACGTTCTTTACTCGTTCCAAATATGGAAATCCTGTTGAATAAGTAATGCTGAAAGGAACACAGCTTGCTTTTAAAATAGGTTCCTTCCAGTTTACTGCTTGATAGCTCGGCACAGGTACAGAATCTTCTTTGGTGTAAACCTTGTCTGTCTTTAAGAAAGCATAACTTATATAATATTATGTGATGAACCTTTTTGTTTTTATTGAAATAAAAATTTTCATTGAAAGGAATGGGTTAGGATGAGATCGGAACTTGTGCCGTGTACAGCTAGCTACGACGTAAAAAATGAGTAGAGATAATTCTGCATTAGAAAAGTACGAACATATTTTGGCTCACGTAAATAACATACTGCTATTTCAAGATTTTCTTTTTGAATAGGTTTTTTTTAACTCACTTGCAGACTTGCCAAGAGATTGGTCGTAAGTTTGCACCATACTAATACTTACGTACCATCACCATCAACCACAGTAGACCTACCAGGAAAAACCGTAGCTAATTTTGTTTGTCTCACTTCCGCCCTTTACGACAGTTAAATGATGTAGTTGAAAGACAGGAAATTACTCAAGTGGTATGACGATGCTGGCAGCAATACCAGCAGTCATTTACATTTAATTGTGTGCATCTTCTTCTTTCTTTATAACAATCTT
This sequence comes from Orchesella villosa, assembly GCA_036850725.1. Taxonomy (NCBI): domain Eukaryota; kingdom Metazoa; phylum Arthropoda; class Collembola; order Entomobryomorpha; family Orchesellidae; genus Orchesella; species Orchesella villosa. Next base: position 16,330 of record JAANSM010001477.1, read on the forward strand.
TCACGGATCGTTAACCTCTTCTTATTTTGACAAAAATGTATGTGCATATTCGTAGAAAACATCAACACTAGTTTGATAACTCAATTGTATAGAGGCTCTCAGATCGGTGAAATAAACTGCATCATCGTAACACGTTGCTTTGATAAGTGTGAGCTATACACAATGTAGTAGTTGCCACATACTACATTATTATCATCATCATCATCATGATATCACATGAGAAACTCACTATTACATCAAGTTCTGCAGGTGCAGAAGCAAGCTTCAGTTTAATGAAGTCCCTATTGCTTAATCTCACTTGCTACAGCATATTTTCCCATTCGAGGCGGAGCAATGATAGACTGTCAAAACAGCGAGCTGGGTAAGTGTGTAATCTGAGGTGGTTTTTGCATTTGAAGAGACATCTTGCATTGGCTGACTTCTTCTCAAGTCTCATGCTAGCTGTAATGTTAAAGTGTGCATATAATGCGGTTTTTATACTACCAAACAAATCACAAATGACTTCATTGAACACTGCAATTCGTTTGTTAATTGGTCGTTTTCAAGCGTGTGTCTGTCAATTCTTTACGTTTTATATTGACATACATTGATAATCAACATCTCGTTATGCATATGCATGTGTGCGATGGGAACCGTTATTTATTGGTAGTACAAAGTTTACCATATAAAAGTAAGTACTTACGTTGATGTTAGTTGAAGCATAAGTAATACTTCACTAGGTATGTGTTTTATTGGCACTTTTTACGTTAAGACTGGAAGCAAGCCATGTTGGTTTTATTAATGCATATGACCGTAGCATTTCTTTAACTCGGCAGTTGCCACTAAAGTTAGGAGTTAGTAAACTACATTTTTTTGGTTCTGTTCTTTTGGCCTATTTAGTGTCGATGTCACTTTGCATAGAATTTTTGAGGCAAGCCTGCATTTCATGTATATTTGGTTGACCAACTTATCTCAACATCTTCTGTTCTACTTGCCACATTGTTGACTAAAGAGTGAAAAATAATTTGCATAAATGCTCATTATTCCGGAGCCTCCGCCTCGCGACCATTGTCATACATTTTGCTTCATTTTCATCCTCTTTAGGATAATATCGTAGGGCAAAGTACAGTAGCCGATGTAAACATAGAAACTAATCTAGGATAAGATTGAAAACCGGTGTTACGCGACACGAGGCCTAGATTGAAGTGTGAATCTTATTTAAAAGGGCGGCGGCATAAAGTAACACGGAGCGAGAGAGTCAAAAAAAAACTTTTTTTCCTTTAACAATTGCTAATGCCCATTTCCTTGAATGTAAGCGCTACGCATGGACATTGTTACAAAGCCTATTTCTTTGGTTCTTTGCCCTTATCAATAATTTGATCTAGAAATTACTGAATAATAGATGAGTGTAAAAAAATGAGCCAAAAGTAGATTTTATTTTATAAGTTCTTGATACAATCAACTATATAGTTGCGTCTCAAGCGTATATCTTAAAACAAACAAGCTTCGTTTTGTTTAAAAAAACCGAAGTATGCTTGTGTTATATTTGATATATATATATAGAAAAACGTAATATGGAAACAAGTATGAATGGGTTGTTGGGTATAAAGCTTTTTTTTGAAATCAAAATCCCTAAGAAGCTGTTCAAACAATGCTACATCATCATCACGGCATTGTCTTCGAATTCACTCCATTCAGAGAAGAGGAGACAAGACTGCGCCTTTTCTTGTATGGATGCACCACCCTCAAGTAATGAGTCGCTTAGTTTGTCATTACTCGACTTTTCATTTACGAGCGTGATGAGCTGCATAGGATTTATAAAGAACAACAAAGATATCACTGCATTTTAAGATTGTTTAAAAGGCGTTTAAATAGCAATGGACACTAAGCTGTAGTCGACTCAAGCAATCAAATGATAAAATGTAGGAGTAGCCTAAATTTTTACATTGTGCAGTTGTTGCTTCCTCAACGATATCATTTCAACTTTGGCCAATCCATTCATTTGTTTGTTTATGCACTTTAAATGAACGTTTTTATACAATCACGAGAGCAACTTGCTAGGCTGAATTTAAATTTAAGTGTATGATGCCACTTTGTCCTTGCTACATATAAAATACATCAGCAAA
>JAANSM010001478.1:0-18430 GCA_036850725.1 Orchesella villosa
TAACTCAACTCACCAGATCTAGTATGTAAGGATAATTGTACACTAGGTCGCTTAAGGTTTCCTCCAAAGTAAAGCCTTCTGGTTGCGCCGGGACCTTGTCCAATCGGACTGTCATTCCGTAAATGGGGTACTGTAAACATCAAATGAATATTGAATCAACTGACACTGTAAGAAAGAATCTGATTCATAAAAATAGAACACATTAATATCCTACGAGTAACTTACTTTCATTATTGTATCATCAACTGGTATGACATCAGAAACATTAGACACTTTGCTATCGCCATAATCCAAGAAGTTGCAAGTACAGTTGTTACCGTCAACACTGTCCACCTTCGCTCGATAATACTCACCCTGGTACAGAGCTATAACTATTTCATTCAGAACTGGAGGTCTGGCTAGCCGTATCACGTCTATAAAAATACCATTATAGTTTAACAAAGCAACATGAATAACATGATTGATTATGATCGCAGTACTTGAAGTAGTTTTTTGTCAAGCATATATGAAAATAAATCAGTTAACACGTAAAATAAAGCAGAATCCGAACACATACCGTCCTTCGAAGCAAACGTCTTAATTAAAGCCTGAAACGCAGTTAAAGCACCTTCATCCTCATCTGCAATGACTTGAAATGTGGTTGCGTCCCAAATGTGAACAATATGCACCGCTTTGTTCGACTTCAAATTAGCCGAGTAAGTACAATCGCGCCATTGGGGTACGCGAGGTGACTTTGGTTGGGAAGGAGTAGAAGATGGTTCGACTATAAACGTAGCTTTGGCCGGTTCGCCAATTTGGAACACGTATTGCCCATTTGCGATCTGTGACATCAAAATCATTAACAATCGCGCCATTGTGGTACGCGAGGTGACTTTGGTTGGGAAGGAGTAGAAGATGGTTCGACTATAAACGTAGCTTTGGCCGGTTCGCCAATTTGGAACACGTATTGCCCATTTGCGATCTGCGACATCAAAATCATTTGTCAAAACTAAAATACTAGGTTGAAAAGTATAAAAAGTCGGCGTTCCTTATTATTATTAATATATTTTTACCTTCTTCCAAAACGTTACTGGCATAGTTTCTGTCTCCGCATCAAAACATGTTTCGAACAGTTCATCAGCTTTCTTAGCGCCAGCCAGGACTTGATCCCAATATCCAAAAATGCAGAGTCGAGGTTCTTCCTTTAGCTCATCAGGGATGCCAAGTAAATCCAAATCACCCATGATTTCAGTATTCCCATAGTCAATGAAGAATACGCGCCATTTTCCATCAGCCTCCCTTGCAATTATCTCCGCACGATAATGTTCTCCTTCAAAAGGCGCAAGACATAAACTGCCAACTGCTGGATGAGTCAATTGCTTGCACTTGCCAGACCGAATCACTTCAACGATCTTGCTACGTACCCTGGCTGCAAACTTAATGAAGGCTGGTGTCGTAGGCTGAACGAAGAAGCTTCCATCCCCACAATCAAAACCAAGCGAGCACTACAACAAAAATCATACAGTCCACTATCACTACTATCAGTCATGCCATAATATCGTGCATAAACTAACTTCAACTTCAACATGCTCAAAACATAAATCTATATTCCAATCCAACCGAGCCCCCAGCATTTCTTACCACAATGGGTTCAGCAGAATTTCCTACATCAGGCCAAGGGATATTAGCGCGACTTAATTCAACATCAGAGTTGGGTTTAACACGAACGGACTTCAATCCAGCAGACTTAGATTCTACATGAAAAAAATAAGCATCCACAAGGTTAGTTTAAAGTGAAAATTCAGTATTGTTATTCATTGGTTACCCTACAACTACAACTGGAGGTTCTATTACATTACAGAGATAACCAATTGAAATAATTGAATGTTAAACACTCAAAATAGACGAATGTTCTACATACCTCCCAATCTGGCATCAGTAACATCAGCGCCAAGCCGAGGCGCAGTACTTGTACTGGGCGCAGGTGCAGGAACATTAATATTAGTTTTCAACTGTTGAGGTTGAGCAGCTGCCGCATTCACAACTGCAGAAGATAATTTTTCAGTAGCAGGCTTGTTCTGCTGCACGTCCTTAATCAGCAATGGCATAACAGGTGCCGATGTAGATTCAGTTCTTTCAATTTTCGTTTGCGCCGGTAGTTCAGGTGTTGTCTTCTTTGGAGCAGAAGACAGAGGATTCACAACCTCAGTGACGGACGGTTCCATGGATGTTACAGTAACAGGAGGCTTGCTGGCAGTCTTCTGGGCGTCTGCAACCACTCTTGGAACGGCGGCTCCGTTTCCCACATAGATACCATTTGGAATCGTTGTCACCAATGTATTAACCTTCATAGGAGCAATAGGTGGGGAGTAGGTGGACACAACGAGATTTCTGAGAAATAATCATTAGAGACAAAGACTTAGACAAACTTCAATCAAACTCAATACTCATTGTATATGGCAGGAAATATGTAAACCTAAACGGAAACTACTTACGGTGACTGTGACAATAACGGAGAGCCAGGAGACGTTTCGTGACACCCCTGGACGCAATATAATAACCCCGTCGCCTTATGCTGAAATCCAAAAGCCGTGCTGCAGCAAGAGCATTCCAAAACTCTGTACTCGCGCAGGAAGTTGATTAGCTACCAATAAAACATAAGTGATAAGGATATTATGAATTAGAAGCTGGTAGACATTTACTGTTGACTGTCATGTTCATTTTAGATGTTAGATTGTCATATACAGATTTTATTTTGTTCCCATATCACATATACAATATTAAAAACCCTACTGATGACTGACATAGACGTAAAAATAGAGTGTAGTTGGATGTCAGTCATTTGTGGACAGCCTTATTACTGATTACATTCAACATTACTGATCAGTGACCACCCAGTTACCCAATTCCTCGTTGTCGAACATTTCACATGTAAAATGTAGAGAAGCAATGTTCATGAAGTTATCAACTATCAATGACAACTACTAACTACTAGATTTTCGAACAAGTATAACATTAAATTAAAAATATCAATATTACCTGAGTGGCATCCATGCTTGATGAAGTCGGACTTCCCGTACTTGCTGGAACACTATGATTAAATGGGAGGGTACAAGGAGGGGACATTCCACAAGATGTCTAACCAACTGTAATATGTAATAAGATGATTAATTAACCACGAACGAACCTCGTTGTTAACTGATTGACCTAATCGATGATTCTGTGTTCTGATAGAATTTCCAATCGTTGATCGTTCTAAAAGCAATTGTTTCAAATATTTCACCTAATACCAAACGCAAATTCAAATTCTATCTAACGAATTAATAGGTCAACAGTACTGCAACCTTCAACCTAAAAGCTGATCGCCTATAAACTTAACTATTAACTATACTTTCGATTCTGTTAACTGTCAACTAATATCCTAGTTTGTCTTCTCAAGTCAAAACGACTACTCACTAGACTAAGAAATCAGCAAATGTGAAATGATAATTGAAGTTAAGAGATGAGTGAAAAGTGAAGAGAGGAAAAAGATTCGAGAGAAGAAAGACAAACGAGAAGTACTTTTTCCATCGACTCACAAACAACGAATGAGCAGATTGCAACGAAATTCTCTAGTTGTATAGTGTGTTGCTGTTGTGTTATGTTGTGGTTCTTTTCAACTTACTTTTCTGCTGCCAGAAGTTTTCCTTCGTTGCTGCTTCTATGCTTCTATGTATGGTCGTTGTCGGATCTATCGTCTTGTGAAGTGTCTCTTGCTAAATGTGTGTGGTCCCCTTTCCTCTTCCATATCGGTCCTCTTTGTTTGTGCTGGAAATAACTTTTTTGTCTTCTTTGTTTGCTTCTTCTGTTGCTTCCCACGTAGCATTTGCATCTTATGCAAATTTAATAGTTGATTGAGAATCAAATCAACTGCAACAACAATTTTGTCTAATCCCGAATGTAAAACCCAATCATGACATGTCATATTTTCTACCTAAAATTCATTCCATTCGTTTTAGAGTCATTCATGGCATATATTACAACATAATATCACGTTACTATCAATTATCTGAATTATCGTGGATCTATTTATGCATATGCATTTCCTGTTTTCTTTTCTCGAATTTTCTTGTTTCCTAATTCCGTACAATGCTTATGGATACAGATTACAATGGGGAGATGTGATTCGAGGCAGGTTTCTGCTCAATTAGTTTTTGGGATATATTGTCAGATAAGTGATGTTCATGGGCTTCGTGGTTTCGACGAATGAATAGATGAATTTGCATGAGGAAGGATGTACACATTCCAGTTTTGGCGTTTCCTCCCCATTCCCTTCTTCTTCACATACAATCATACAACATATAATGTTGAAGAAGAGCAAGATCGTAATTCGAATGTTCAGAAAACATATTTCATGGCAGTCGAAAGTGTCATGAAATATTTTTGGAACTAAAACGAAGACGCCTTAACTGATGAAGTTGGAATTGAAGGTAGGAGTATAGTACAAAAGCTATTGACTGTATGAAGGTTATTTGCAAGGGGATGAAACGACATTCAAAGAGTAATTAAGAAATTAACAAAGTAATGCGAAAATAATGAACCAAATGTCATAGTGGCATGGCATATAGTATGGTTTCTAAAATAAGAATACAAGATTTTATGAACATTTTTGTAATCTTTTGGAATATATATAACGGTGACTTATGCAAGCGCAAGGAAAGTAATGAGCCAGTCACCAGTGCTTAAGTTAAGCTCTTTAGAATAGACCAGTTTGGAGTTGCTGAACGACATCTAGGTTTCGAATCCTCGCCATATTCCTGTCGATTTGACGAAAAGTCTCTACCAGGGAAGGCGGAGCAGTATCTGCTGATTTTACACTGACTGTGTGCAGCATCTACAAAATGTCAGATGAAGACCGTTAGCTCAAGAATAGTAATATACTAAGGTATCATAATATATAGGGTTTCTTAATTTCTACTGTCTACCGTAATGAATTCACTAAAATTCAAGCATCCTTTCCCTTTTACATCTGCAGCAGCATCAAATACACTTTTCTTATCTTCAGTCGAAGACTTATCCCCATATTCACTAAGAATGGAGACACCTTAAAGCATAAAAACAATCAAAATAGATCATGGGCCAATGCTAACCTAAATATTTCTCTGTCCGGGTAATTATAATTTAGGCAATTGGCCCAAAAAAGCTTTTAGTTTTGCAACTGACAAAGCAATAATTCATTATATGAGACATGATTTTGATTAAAAGGTATGCATGCAAAACATTCATATGCCCGTCGTCTGGTTGTTAGTTGCAATTTGCATAAAAATGCTAACATACATTTCCTCAAAATCGACCACTCCATCTCCAGAAGTATCAAAGACGCGAAATGTACTCTCAAGTCGATCAAGAAGACTTTCGTTCCATGGAGCCAGCTTACTGAAATCTAAATTTTTAGCTTGTCTTCGTCTGTTGGTTTCATTGTCCTTCCTCCCCGCAAGAATTCTCTCGAATAGAATCTTGGTATTCTGTGAATAGTTGCAAGCTGCTTCAATCATATCTAACGTGGCTTCATCATGTGCTGTGATTACCTTTCTTTATACGATCTCCTAAACGATGAAGAAAGAAGAAGCTAAGTACCAATGCAGCCATAAGACAAGAAGGCATTCTTGCCGTTTCTTAAAATAGACTAGCGGTGGCATGCGGCATAATATAAGAATTTTTGTAGGTCATCATGTTACAACTACATTAGTTACAATCATGTAAATTGATGTCACAAACCCGCAGCATTGAAATCATCAGGTCGGCAAAATGTGATAGGATCTTTAACGTAGGGAATAGTAAAAACACCTCGGAAGTAGTTTAAGGTATTCGCGAATATGGTTTCAAAAAACATCACCATCTTCCGACAGGGTCCAACTTTTTGATCCTTCCTAGAATACCTGCTGGATCCCAACCTCATCAACGTGCTGTTTTTAAATACACTTTTATTATCACGTATCGGCGCAGTCGCAGTCTCACTGACTGTGTTGGAAAGTCCTCCTTGTAATTGTGGGACAGTGAAAGAAGAAGCTTCACTATCCATTGCTGCCATTGTTGAGGGACAAGAAGCTTTATATGTGTGGCTTTATGGTGGACGCTGTGATCTGTATGAAAATTGAAGCTAGTTGAAATATGAGTTATCCGAAAATATTCAAATTAGATCATTGTAAAATTGCAGTCTGCGAAGGCGAACTGAACTCACACTCAGTATCAGTATAGAATAGAAAGGTCGAACTGAGGTGTTATGCAAATTAACAATGACCACTGGAATGCTGGCTGTTCAAATGAGATGTTGGAAGTTACAGGTTGCGATTTTCTTAACCGTTAATGCATGAACTGAATACAAATCATTGAGACAGCAACTTCGAAGATTGTTTATAGAAGAATCAGAAATTGACAATTTCACACATTTTACAGGATAAAGAAATGCACAGAAACCAAAAAATACAGATGTCATCTTCTTCGCCTTCTGACAACATGATTTCAGAATAAGTTGAAGACATGAGCAACCCTTGGATACATATATGACCAATGACCAAAGACATATATATAGAGCATTGATGTACAAGAACTAATGTAGATCTGTGATACAGAGGACTTTATTTGCATTTGTACTTCCATTGTCCATGCACATGACTCATGACTATCACACGAAGAATTTTTCCCTTGTTAAAATTGTTGTAATGCAAGTGTATGCCAAATCTTTTTCAAAGTAATACAACTATCAATCATAATCATAAGTAGTTTGACCGTCTGGCCTCTTGGGGGTAAATTGATACCGGACGATATTCCAGAACACCGAAGCCATGTTTCATTAATTTGTTAAATTGTTTAGATGCACAACCATTTCATTTCTTTTGGGTTTTGTTAGACATAGGATGGAGGGGATGATAATAGTAACTGATGCATCGATAAGGATAATGTTATATTATGAACGAATACAAAAAGTTAAAAACAGTTGCATTAGATAATTCTCACATCTCCCCATTTTCCGTTATGCACCTTAACTGATAGCAATGCTATGCTGTAAATAAAACAAATCACACATTATAAACTGTTTACGTCCTTACTACATGATATGACATAACTTTATTATTATCTTTGTTAGTTTATTACGTAGTACATAGTAAGATCAATATACAACCAGAAATAATTTTTTCATAAATATTATAACGCATCACTTCTTTGCACGGCATCATACATCATACATAATTACAATACTTTATAACTATATTAATTTACTATATACATAGTACATATATATCAAAATTAAACACAACAACGGGCAGACACATGCACTCACACTGCGCGAATTATTTCACAACTAGTACGCTTGGTAAAGATTTAGAGAATTAACTATATATAAACGCACATCAATAATAATTTTGTACACAACTACATAATATACATATACACGTACATAATATTTAATAATATATTTTGCATATCGATTTGTTTCTACTAATAATAGTAATCACTGTCCATTGCTAACTGCTTCCCATTCTCACTTGCCCACCCACACTCGCTATAATTATTACAATCTTTACGAAGGGCCCAATGAATGTCAGTTTGTTAATGTTTCAATCAAATTAAGCTTATGGGTGCCAAAGAAAAGTTTAAATATAAATTATTAGAAAATGGGAAAATGTTTTAGTTGAAAAATAAATGTACATAAAAATAAAATCACATTTAGTTTGAATACTGTTCATCCTCTTTCTCCGCTCCTTCTCATCAAAAGTACAACCAAGATTTGTATTTCTGACATCTAAAAGGTATATGTACTGTACACATCTATTATGTAAGTGATAAGTAAATATGCCTGTCGGACTAATCTAATGTATAGTTTCATATTTGACATGTCTCTATTTTAAAAGAATAATACAAATGCATCCTGCAAAACTTTCAATTTTTTAAATGTAGGTAGTAAAAACTAGATAAAAGACTTTTCCATCCAAATTCCTCAATAATTTTATCTTATTGTCTTTGTCATGAAGTGCATTTCAACATACACACATATTATGCAATGTATTTAACATTTCCTGGAACTGGGACAGCTTTAACAAAATTGCAGAGAGATGGAAAGAGATATTAGCCACAGCATGGGTCACTTTTTAATCCATTAAAAGTTTTTACTGATCCTAATCAATACACCTTTTATATATATCCTGATTGTGGATGGTTATTTGCCATAAAAATTAAATTTCAAAATGGGCATGATCACATCACATCTTGTAAAGAATATACTAGAGTTGATTTACACTATCGTCACAATATGATCATATCAAGAAAGATTTTATCATATACTTATTCAAGCTATAGAGTAGATACGTAAGTAGTCATTTATTTTATCTAGTTAGTTATTGTTAATTTAAATACATACAAATATACACACGAGCTAGCAATTATTATATGTATTTTACTTATACACTTACTGTATACTACATCGTTAATTAATCTCAACAGAAAACATTGTTTGACATGTTAAGCCTACTATAAATATACAGACAATTCGATGACTTTTCCTAATGTTGCAAAGAGAGTGAAAAAGAGATCATAGGGTAACATCAACAGTATTAATTGTTAATTGATTATGCTAGACGAGATGCAATTTGTCAGATTATGTTACGTTGTTTTAGAACAACACTATTGTACTTACAATTACAATACAGTACTTTCGTCATAACCTAAGTCAAGACTACGGACATTTAGTGGAGGAAGCAGCATATACCCTTAAAATTAATTAACTTACTTTAAACTTTCACTTGCTTAAATTGCCTGACATAAGCTAAATGTATAAGCTGCTGTTTCTAACTTATGTACACGGGGCACGGGATAAGGAAGTATATTCTCAATAGTAGTAATAGTAGCAGTACACGATTAATTATATTATTATACATTATACTTTATTATACTTTACATATTCACATCCGATGAAGAGATATATTCTTAAAAACGTGAACGCATTCAGTGGTATTTTTTTTTCAGCTTCAAAATTGCATCCTGTTACATATTACGTATAACCATATAACCTTATTTATTACATAAATACATTATATACTTACCTAAGTACATCTTCATACAAGACGGGTCTATAAGTTTAAATATTGATAATACACAGTCTAAAAAAGATTACGCAACTGCTGCTGATACGTACAAACTTACATGTAATATTACACAAGATCAGTCTTTTCGAAAAATATATGTGATGTGTAGCTTTTTTTGTCTTATTCACTTTGATAATGAATATTGTTTTACCACAGAAAAAAATTAAAAAGTATGCATTCATGAATCATGATACTCCGACCAAAAGGAAAGAAAAGTAAATTGCTGCCTTTCTCTACAACCTTGAAACTCGAAACAAACAATTTTTTTAGTTTGGAGCCAGCTCGAATTATTTTATATGCAGAAATTTGAAACTGACCTGACCTGACTGTCTCTAAACAAGACTACACACACTTTATATAAATTGACTATATTGTATACACATCTTTGCTTCGAGCGAATGAGACTTTTTGAGCTATATTTTACTCTTGTTTGATGATACAAGGAGAGCTAAACCCTTTACTAGATTTTAATTTCTGCAATGTATAAGTTCTTATAACTGAGAGTGAGTAATAATGCTAATATTTGATATAGTTTTACATACGACTCGTCTAGATCTTCACATTGCATTAAAGGTAACATGAAAGAATACCATTTAGAGAGGAGAAGCAGTACAAATTGCACAATCAACGTATTTTTAAGTAAGTTTTTTAAGTAAGTAGTTTTTGTTGATGGGTATGTTGATTGATGACGATGATGAAAGGCATTTCACAGCATTTTTGACGATGATCAAATTGTTACAAAGGAGCAAGGTATAAAAATCAACTTAGGGATATTGGTCGTAAGCCAAATACTCCAGTATAGCACGATAACAAAATTCGTATTGGTCCTGTAAAAGGGGAGAAAGGTCCCACTTAATGTTTGTAATTTTGTAAAATAAATAGTAAGTTTTGCTTTAATTTATGTTTAGAACTATTATATACCTCTGATTGCACCATCCCCGGCCTCTCAGTTCTAAGGATTCTGACGGTTTGGAATAGATCGACGAGATCTTCATTTTGAACCCTTGCTAGGACTATGCTGAGAGCTATAAAGACGCCAGTTCTTCCAACACCTGCGCTACAGTGAACGGTGATGGGTCCTTCATTGGCCAAACTGCTCTTTGGTTTTGTGTACTTGTCCGATAAAGTCGACAAACCCTTCAGCAGATTTTGGAACTCCTTGCTCGGGCCATTCTGCAAACTGGAACTGACGTATCGTTCTGGACTGGCCATCTCTAGCATCCGTAATCTATATGCAAGACATTTTAGAATAGGTTAATTAAATCTTGCCAAATTGTCTGTTTTTTTAAAATTTGTACGGTACGAATCCATAATTTCTTGAGGAATACCTTAAATTCCCTAAGCGTATATTGTGATAAATTATACTCTGCAATTGGATCTACTACGAAGCATTGGTAACGTTGAGATCTATCGTTGGGCCAGTACGTGTAGCACTTTTCCTGTGGAGACAGAACAAAGTAGATTAATACAAGAGATCTTAAAGTGGATGAGAAAATAGGGAATTGACCACATGTTTATACATACCTTGCCCATCTCACGAAGCTTAGTTAGCATCACTATAATGGTGGAATTGTGCTCCCAAATCATTCTCCAGAAATCGTCAACCGTGTCCGGAAGTGGCCCTTGAGTCGCTATGTATGCGCACCTGCGGTAAAACCAGTAGTTACATGCATATGGAGCTCCTGACACAATTGACAATCTCAATGAATTCGAGTCATTGATAGTTGCATACCTATCTTTGTACCCATCAATATACGAAGCGTTAATATAATCTGAACCCTCCGCTCCCCTAATGGGAGTGAGGCAAACTCTTGTGTTCTCATATGGAAGGATGTTTACAAGGCGATTCTTCTTTTGATTACTGGGGAGATTAGCCGTTGTAAACCGACCCGAATCTATCTTCATATTTAGAAGTTTCTAAAGGGGTAAAAGGGAGTACATTAAAATCCACATGTGAAGCAATCAGTTTACACAAAAGGATTGTGTAATGCGAAATATATTCAAATTACAAAGTATAATATACGTCTTACTACCTTAAATTCTACATCAATGCCCTTAAAGTTTTCGCCTGGGAGTGGGGTAGTTAGCATTTCTACGTGTGCTTGAAGTTTATCTACTGGAATTTCTGAATTACCACATATAACCGCTTCCAAAATTGCATCGTAAATAAATATATACTGATCCTCGGTTTGAACCTAAAAGTTAATCAATTAACATTATCGTATGAATATGAACACTTTGCAATTTTCATACAAAATTAGCAGAATCTGTGAACTAGGCTTGTACCATATAATTTCTTTGAGCTCGCAGACAAGTAACATGACCATAGATATCAACAGAATTATCATATTTCATCCTTTCCAGCATGGAGTCAATCACAACGAAACATCCCGTGCGTCCGACGCCAGCACTGCAGTGAACAATCATTGGACCACAGTCCAGAGGGTTTAGCATNGAAACATCCCGTGCGTCCGACGCCAGCACTACAGTGAACAATCATTGGACCACAGTCCAGAGGGTTTAGCATTTTTACACGTTTCAAAAACATAAGGAATGGGGCAGGATGATCCGGTACGCCATGATCTGGCCACGCAGTAAACTGTAGCTGCTTAATTTCCCGTGTCTGTTGCATACCAGGCTGCAATAAAAAAATGAGTTTTTTTATTAGGCATTCATTAACGTTCGGTAAGCTTAAACTATGCCTCAATTTAAAAAAAATCTTTCATATTTAAAGGAACTTACAGCCGTTTTACGAACAAGAAAACTACGTATGCAGTAGAATGCCAACTCTTGAACTATCTCGTAAAGTCACAGTGATATCCCCATAAGTTTCAGATCCTCTCGTGGGCCAATACTGATCACACTTCACACGAGCTCTTTCTTCCAACCGAGTCATCATTATAATTGTGGCTGTATTCACTTCCCAACACATTCTCCAGAAGTCTGCGAAAGTTTCAGGAAGTGGACCCTGAAACGCAAGCCAAAAACATTTGATTTATATGTCATTCTTCCGCAATTTTCTACTATACTTTCTGGATATATATATTTGTTATCGTATCCATTACCTGTGTGGCAATATAGGCATTCTGTCGTCTGTACCCATCACAATAGTTAGCATTGATATAATCGGATCCAATGATGCCATCAAGAGGTTGAAGCACAACACGGGAGTGATCATACGCAACAACGTTTGCGTATCTGTTTTTAGGTTTATTAACTTCCAAGTTGGAACTTTCCCAAGTAAACTGTTGCCCAGGATCGATACTCTCATACTCTTGTGAGAACAAGTGATTGTCATTGGACTTGAGTCTATCAATGTGTGCTGCCAAATCTGCGATAACGATGGGTGGGTGCTGGAGGAGGGCTGGGGTTTTGAAATTCATTCTTCGCATTTCAACAGGGTCGCTGGGTGCTTCCGGAATTGTGATACCGTCTGAGCCGATTGTGTGCATTCCGAAACTAGAGGTAATGTATCCAGCTGGCATTGGGCCATCCGGTCCATCCGTTGCTATCAAGGGTTTCAACACCCCAGACTGTTCTACATGCTTATGCGATACTCTTCGCCTACAATCAATATTGTGTACAATTAGAACCTATTGTAAAATGATGTTTAAAGCAGGAGAGATAGGCTCAGTGCGTGAAGAAATGAGTGAAAAAGTGAAAGAAGAAGAAGAAGAGTTGCGATAAAAACTGTTTCAGTCCTTTTCATTATTTCCTTTCAAGATAAAAATAGTTCAGAAAGTTTGCGAGGTTCTTGAATGCTTTTATAGCTTTTGTTCAAGCAAGCATATTATCAAAATGCTATCATCACGTTGATTGGCATGTTATAATTGCATCAATTAATAAACATGACAATTTTACAGAAGATTCCTGAATGATTCAATTCGATTATGGTTATGAATGAATAGTTATATAAGAAACTATAGAGTACCCTTACGAAAGCGATAGGAAAGAGGAAGACAGACGATAGAAAAGAGACACATCAAGGAGTTGGGAAACTAAAAATTGTGTTCTGTGATTACCATGAAACGAACCTTTTGAAGAGGAAACACGTGAGCATTGAACAAGCAGCAAGAATAACTGCAATAACGGGTGCAACCACCCAAAGCATTCCGTGCTCCGTTACACTCTTCTTATTCACAGCAAAGTTTTGGCCAGGTCGGTCATTTGGAAGGAGTCTCATTGGGGGCTCACAAGAGTTGGCTTCCGGCATCGTTGTAGAAATGATATCAGAAAATGGACTGGATGTGTACAGATGCTGCATGAAATCATATAGGAAATGCATTGTCAAATTGTCATACTATACACTTTAACACTTTAGTTTAACGATTTTACCAAAATCGACATTATTTCTCATTCATTGATGCAATTTATTATACTTTATATGCAATTATTATGACTCAAACTACCTTTTGAGGAGTATCAACGATGGCTCGAAGAAAGATTTTGTACTTTGCACCCTTCTCCAGTGGCTTATTCTCGTAGCTATTGTAGAACCCACTATCTCCAAGCTGGAAGTTTCTTGGGATGGCACGTGGGGCAAAGCGAGCAGCAATATATGGAGAGAGCTGATAGCCTGTATCCTCCTCGTCATTCAGATTCTCATCCGAAATGTATGATGAGCCCACAATAGTAACTTTGGTTGGAACCCCGTTCATTGAAGCCATCTGTGGAATGACATAAAATAAAAGGTATTAAAGTAACGAGCAAACTTTTGCTATAATATTAACACAATAAAAACATTTTAGTGCACATCATATTGAGCACGTATGCATATATTATTATTATGGTCATATAATAAAGGACATACATTGTCAGTCAAAAACTGATCTGGAATCTTGCTAGAAAGTTTCTTTGTTTCGGGCACTACAATCAAGTAGTAATGTGAAATTGGACCATATTCCTCCGAAGCTTGGGGCAAAAAGAGGCTTATCTTTCCCCCTTGATTACAAGCATCAGGTGTCACCATTGGTTGGGGAGCTGCCATGTGGGTTGTCACTGTAATCTTGGCTGGAGGACGATAACTGCTGTCCGACGGCACGGCAGTTACATTCACGTTGTAGGTTGTAAATGGTGAAAGCTCATTTATAGTTACGGTCTCTCGGTCCTGGTTCACTTTAATCTCCTTTGGTGCAATATTGCTGGGTTTGGGTCATCCCATCAGAGTCAACAAACTCTTTGAATGCGTCGTATGTAATCTGAAGAATAACGTTGATTCCATATTATTATATTGTTTCAAAACTACTATGACATAAAAAGATAAAGAAAATGCAGAAATTAATGAATATTATGTACCTTGTACTCAATTGGGTTTAACCTAACTGGGCGAGACCACCTCAGAGTCATACTGTGTGTACTCAAATCCTCTGCAGTTAAATGCAAAGGAACATCCTCCGGCTTAATTTTTACGTTGTCCACAACAGCGGACAGTCTTCCAAGACCCGTTTTTGTTTTCGCACAAAACTGCAACAGCGTATTGAGAATTTTTCTCTAAATTAACGAGGTCCGCTGAGGTAGTTACAGACACGGAAATGGTTTGCCATGTGTCCAAATCCTCAACTGCGGTTGTTGTATAAAATATTTGGTATCCTGTCACCCTTCCCCTTGCAGGGACGCCTTCCCACCAAACCTATAATTATGTTATAAGTGACGAGATAAGTGATGGAAATTCCAGTCTTTTTCCTCAAGAGTTAAATGGACATTTATGTATTTTACCTCCGCGGTGGAATCGGAGGTGGCCATTGCTTGGACGTTGGTTGGAGCACGAATCATTTCACGTTCTGTTTTGACTTGATATTTTTCGCTGAGGGGACCTTTTCCTTGGCTGGTTGCTGCGCTGACTTGGACCCAATATTCTTGGTTTTCTTCCAAAGCCGCAAAAACAGCCTAATTTTGGGAACGAAATCGATCTCATTTAACCCCTCTTATTTAAAATGCTTCACCATTTATTCTAAAACTCATTTCAACTACAGCTACCTTTGAAACCGTGGTATTCCTTTCAGTTGAAATACCCATTTTCCTATGAAAAATAACATGATATTTCAATATCTGCCCATTTCTATGCTCAGCCAGTGGTGGATCCCACGTCACAGCTACAACATCCGCTGTTTGGAATCGATGGGAAATGTTAACAGGGGGTCCAGAAGGAGGGCCCTCAGGCGTAGTATAGTACTTAACAGCTTCTTGACCATAACCAATGTGATTACTTGCAGAAACACGAAACTCGTACTCAACTCCTCGCTCTACAGGTTATGATCAATCATCAATCAATTCATGTATAAACGCTCAAAGTGACAAGAGAGATATACGTGATATGAACCACACGCATCCAATTTAATAAAAAAATAAAAATTCAGGCTAAAACACAATCATACCTAACTTCTGGATCTTATGCTTTAAGATTTTCTGTCCTTCCAAAATGATTTCCTCCATTGGAGTACTTTTTGGCCCGTATTTGACGCGATAACCCTGAAGCTCCCCAAATGTTTGCGTTGGCCGAGTCCATTCCAATTCCACAGTGACGCTCGTCTCACTGGTCAAAACTCTGTGAAAATATTTAATAAAATTCTCAATATAATTTATTGAATCAAGCTGAATCGAATCGAACTACAGATTGAGCAAGAGTTGGAACTGGAACCAATGATGTGTACATCTATTTTTCGAGATTCCCAATAAAAAGTAAGACTTGGATGAGTGAAGGAAAATGTAATGATGATGAAATGAAACTTACTTAAGCGTAAGGTCTGGTCGAGAAGGCACACCTCCGGGTGTTTTCACAACAACCTTTTTCGATCTCAACCCATCACCTTTTCTCGTGAGAGCAGCAACTTGGACAGCATACTTGGTATCCGGCTGGAGCTCCGACACATTAAAGCTTCGGGCCATTCCATCAAGAACATCGAATCGAAGTGGAGGGTTGAGCAAACTGTCCTCATCATCTCCAAGTTCTTGGACGTGAATTTGATAGCCACGAATAACACCGTGCTTCTCATTCTGATTGGGTTGCTCCCAAATAACCTGGATTGTGGTGGAGTTCATTGCATTCGTGCTCACGTTCTGAGGCTCTCCAGGGACTGTGCAATCATAGTCAACAACTTGGATTAGGAAACATTCTTGAGAAAGCTTTAACTCATTCATACATACATAAGATATGCCTCATTTTATATCATATTAATTAAGAGCTGTCTTTAGCCAGCTGAAGAAATTATTAAAAATTTGATTATATATATATCCCAGGCAGGAATAAGTCAGTAGTTACACTTATATAAGATACATATATAAAACAATTAGAAACTAGCATGTTAGCAAGTAAGGTATGCATGAGATAGAGAGAGCTTGAAGAATATTATAAACACTTATTCGGCAGACATTCATATCTTTCTCCATTATGATTTTATAAGTAAAAACTAAATCCACTCAAAGCTTTGAGGCCCTGTATTCCCGACCCATTGAAAGGTAGTTATAAAGCATTATTATATTTCACATCAATATATTATTTTTAAATGCACAACCACCTAAAATTCCTTACTGATTTTATGAGTTAAGTTGCCAAACATGCAATCTGTTAAGAGTTCTGTTGAAATGAACTTTTGCGCTTGCCAAGATTTCTTAATTTGTCATATTTCATTTGCTCCAGCTGCACCACATTATATATATATATAGAGCAACTGCTAAAAAGTATGCTTGCCCTATCATAATATATATAATTATTATGATTATGAGTTTCTAAATCGCCTATAATGAAACGGCACTGCACCATCTTTCAAAGATTGTGGAATATATCTAAATCTAAATTATTTTATAGTACATTATATGTATATAGAATTTACAGCTTTATATACAGTAAAAGTACATAGCATATACATTATATATGCACCAGAGAAATCTGGTTGATGAAAGTTTATATACAAACATTATTTTACATACAATAGGAATCACTTACTGTGGGCTGAACGATGAACAATGATGATGATTTTTTTGTATTGCAATTGCAAGTTTGATATTTGAAATTGAGTAAAATGGAAGTTTTTTATTGGAATTTTTTTTTGCAAATTGCAAATTCAGTCGAAGGAGTAGTAGTACGAGTAGTAGTAATTCAGTTCAGTGGTAGTAGTAGTAGGCCAGTATTCAAGACAGTAAATTTTTTTTTCAGACACAAAAAACGAAGGAGCCAAAGAGAAGGTTTTTTGATTGCAATCAATCAACACATTTTGAGTCAGTGATCGGTTCAGTAGGAGTAGTAGTAGTAGTTCAGATGTAGTAGTGGTAGTTGAAGTGGTAGTAGTAGCAGTAGTTCAGATCAGAGAGATAATTTACAAACGGGGAAAGTCAAATCACCCAACGTTTTCAATAAACAGCACCAAAAAATAATACAACAATATAATGAATGATTAATATAAAATGAAACATTTTTTTCGTTTCCAAATTTTTCTGTAACATTTTCAAGTAAAAAAAAGAAGAGTTTTGTGCTATATACATCTTTCTTGTCTTGAAATGAAAGTGAAAAGAAAATGAACTCAGAGGAAATGAAAAAGAGAGACAAAAATGTATTGTGGTCAAGTCGTTGACGTATATGGTGAGTGATTACGGTGAAGAGTATATATAGTATATAGTTGATAGTAGTGAGAGTAATATAAGAATTTGGAAGTGGTGAGAGTGAGAAAAAGTACAGTGGTGAAAGGTTTATAGTGAGAGTGAGTGAAGGTGAAAGTGGTGAAAGGTAAGTTAAGTAGTTTCTTATCGACACAAACAAAAGGTGTACACAAGATACACACACGTTTTCATACACAACTACACGTACATACTCTGCTTCTTTATCTACACATATGGATTAGGTGCTGACAGTGATACTATATACATAATATATTAGTACACTAAAAGTCAAGTACATATTACAGACAGAGACGACCACACATGAGAAGGTCAATTTCACATTTAAGATATATATTAGTTATATCGCCACAAATCACCAGAATTGGACAAGGAAACAAGAACGACAACAAAAAGTTAAGATTCTGACTTCAAGCAATTTATTAACTAAAATGGTATGGTTGTTTCATAATATTTGGGATTTTGTGTAAATTATTAGAAACTCAAGAAGGCATGTTTTTTCCCGAATTTGTTATACAGCAAATCAAAGCATGTGTATTCTCTAGTACACAAAATTCATTAATTCTTATCCTTTTTTCACGGCAGCTTTTAATTCAAAGTATTATATAAACACAAATTTTTTGTGCACTTTTGTGACGGGAAAACGAAAGAAAATTGTATAAAAGGAAACTAAAGAAACAAGACAAAGTGGCTTTTGGTTGACGTAGAGTGACGTGCAG
>JAANSM010001479.1:0-18429 GCA_036850725.1 Orchesella villosa
TTTCCACTCTTTACGAGAAAAGGGAACAAGAAAGACAAGAATATTGTTTTTACAGTGGTTTTCCATTTCACTCCTATACTTGATACTATGGCATATCATCGCATAATATGTGAAATGACGTAATGCATTTTTGAAAACTAGAAATATGACAAGTTATATTGTATGGAGGATGGAGTAGTAAAAGGTTTCGTTCGCTACGCTGTAAACTCTAAAGAAATATCTAGTGCTCAAGGCGTAGTTACTATGATATATAATGTCGGAGCTCAAGTATTATTCCCTTCCCATTTTTCTATATTAAGTTGAATCTGTATGCGATGCGTATTCTTTTCACAGCTTTTTTTTGGTAAAAGCGTAGCTTTTTATTCCTCAATTCGTCTTCTTTTGTTCATTATTCTTTCCAATGCCATCCCTATCCTCACTTCTATTGGTTTTAGGCTAGACTTTTTCCTACGTAAATACTTTCCTCGTATTCCACTATTTTCCCTCTCGCACTTCGATTCTTTTGACAGCATTCATGATTGGGTTAGAGATCTTGAGGGATTTCATCTCATGACAGGATCGTATCATATAATTTTGCTCAATGTAGCTTGTAGCTGTAGCTTTACTCAACTTTCCCTTTGCTATTGTATTCCCCTTGCTTTTTCGACCTTTTCATTTCATCCACTTTTGATATGTTTTTGTTCCTCCTTTTCAGGCTTCTCGTGCACTTTTTTGAAGTAATATGCTCTGCTTGTGATGAAACCCATGTTTTTATGATGATAAGGTGCTTTCTTTTCCTTCAACACCTTTTGTCTTTTGATAATGGTGGTCTATGTTAAAAACGTTCTTGTGAAGCTGGAGTTGAAATGAAAACTCAAATCAAGTGCCACTACACTGTGTGGTTATAAATGTTCCTGTTCCAATTCCAACCCTCTCGTCTATTGATATCGAATTGATTGTCTCGCCTTCTCTAAATGAAAAGGCTGAACTAGAATGAATGTGTGTTTAACTTGTTTACGCTTCGTTAGCAGGAGGGCAAAAAATTACTACATTTTTCTGCGCTTTCACTCTCTATTTATTGCTCCGTCGACTCCCTGCTTTCTCTAACGTTTCAAATTGTACCTTAACCTCCTATTGCCTGTCTGAAAGCTGTTAAAATTGTTTGTTTACTGTAAACGTATATGTATACTCTATTTGCAATACATTCGAGTAAGCAGAAATGACTGTGTGCCTGGGGTTACACACAATTTTAATTTAATTCAAATTAATATGGACATCGTGGACATCACGGGATGACATGCTTTAATGTAAATAATTAAATATTAATTTACAACCCCCGCTTTCGATATCTTGCTGATTGTGTGCAAATTAGGCTACAATTACTGTCCTCAGCGTGCAAATTACAAATCACAAATTCTTTTATACCAAAATTAAGTTCTTAAAACTCTGGAATTAGAATGTCAACAAATCGCTCAGTTTTGCAGCTGGGAAAGAAATTACACTAGTCCCCACCAGTCGTCTTGAATTTAATTGTCGATTCAATAATTTATCTTATGAGTGACTGGTGACTAATGCACTTCCAAACGACTAATCCATATACGTCATTCAAATAAACGTCATAACTTCGTTACCTACCTGGCCTAAACCACTTAGTGAACTGACGCTAGGAATAGCTGACTCTGGAAATGAAGTGAGATGGATGTTGACGAATGAAGGCACTTGATTTTTCTTGGTATTAATAGATTTATAAAATTGATTCTCACAAATACAATATCAAACAACGTCATTCGCAGTCCTTTATTCAGAAAATGAATAAACACGCTGAACTATAAACTTTCTTGATTGTAAATTTTGAAAAGGTGGAAATATTGTTGTGTACTAAACAGTTGAAAATCAGTAGCGTATATCCCTTCCATTACAATCTGCGAACATATACAGTCTACATGGATTGACTGGGTCTCTATTTACATTTTTCCAGATCCATGAACCGTTTACACAGGGCATGACTGATCATATATCAAATTGTAAAATGTTTTCACCAGAATTGTTGTTCCATGATTATTTTTTCCCAAATTCCAATTTCTACAACTATTATTACTCAGTACAGCCATGTCAATTACTCTAACCGTTTTTCACCGGGATTTTCAGATTGTATCTACTACCTTTTACTTACGAGTATAAATGAACACTCCTCTAGATGAATTGTTTCGTTCCAACCGCCGCAGGTTCTACACGTACAAATTCAATTTTGATTATTTTTGTGTCGCCAAAGATTAATTGCACCTCAACTCCATGTTCTATTTCATCTTCTTATACAGTTGACACTCGCAAAAAGCCAGGATGCTTTCACCACAAATCCTGTGCAGTGACTGGCTATAAAGTTTTATCAACGCCTTCATCAATGTCGGTTGCCACAATTTTTCTTGAACACATTTCAACATATAACTAGGCTAAGCTTCCCTACCGCTGCTACCGTCTGTCTACCACATGCTAACGCAATTTAATGTATTAGTTGTTGGCAAACTTGGAAAGAGAAAAAAAATCATATGAGCCGATTTTAGCAGACAATAGAACCAAGTGTTTTAGTACCTTTTGCTTAAATCTCGGTGAGTGCTGTATTATATGAATAACTACATACTGTTTTGACCCAGAAATCCAATTCGCCTCCTGTTTACAGCTAAAAGACTAATGATAAGTCAAGTCACATCTCACAAAATCCGTCCTCAACGAAAAAGTATGCTTAGGACTGAAGGAGAGAAAAGCGATTTGTGAGAAACGGTTCTACAAAACAGGAGAGAGCTAAAGGAAGATATGATATTATGATGCCTCCATCGTTTGAAGCCATTAGACTTTCCTCAACTTATGGTGAATTTTATCTTCATTGCAGATACAGAGAAGGGGAACGGAAGGAAGGAAACAAAGGAAGCTGCTATGTGCAGTGTGACAGCGACACAACAATAACGAGCGAGTCTGACGCATCAGACAAAATGTGATGCTGAATTCATCTGGTTTTTAGAACTCTTGACTGACTTCATGTTTTACGGATGATGCGATAACTTGCAACTTCTGTTATTCAAGGACAGCAGTCTGCTGATAACATAATATGGGTGTGTGTACTATGGAAAGGCTCAGAACTACAGGTTTCTTGTCACAGTCCAGAAACAAATCAATTTGTAGTATTCTTATTCACAGCACGTTCCATGTGCCTGGTTAATGAGCAAAGTAGGAACACGTTAGGAAATATTATTTACATTCAACATTAATCTTGCTTGTGAATACTTATGCATGTAAACTTTTATGTATCTTGACCGTGCAGGCGGTATAGTTGAGATGTGATTACTTCAGGAAACGATTTTTAGATGATTTATTGTTCTCCTTGTCTTAATGATCACGTTGACAAATAATAATAAAGGTACAATTCAGAAGAGTAACATGATGATGCATTGCAAAGCTAACTCTTCTCCATTCTCTTAGCATCAGAGTAATTGTAGCATATTTAATATACTTATTCGGTGGTAAATGCATATAATATATGCATGTATGTATACAGGATCATCATCAATCTTGGAGTGAGTTGACCACGCAATACATAACCAACCCTAATGCTTCATATATTGTACATTATGTAATATATTTGCACTGATCGTGAGATCATCTCACATTGCACTGGTTCTTCTCTCATGACAAAACTGAAACTCAATACGCCTGTTCCAAATGATGAGGAAAATCATTAACAATGTATCATTTTGGACAACTTCCACCATTCCTTTGATACACAACACAGACTACATGATGCCTATAACGCAGCAACATCACGCACGTCCACAAATCACAAGTTCATAGAAACTACAAATGGAGCAGAAAAATTCAATTAGTGCTTTACGGTCAGCGATATGGGAAAGGGACCCGGGACTCGGGACCCAAAGCTAGAAAAGGAATTATTATGTTTCATTTCTTTTACGAGAAAAGCATTACCATGAGCTTTTCCGGTAGAGTCCGTGTGTGTAATCATTATTCTCACAGAGTAATTATTTTGCCGGTTGTTAATCCTTCATTAGTTTCATTATTATTATGGTTCATCATGCAAGTGAGTAAAAATAATCGACCGTGTGGAAAAGATTTTCCTGGGTAAAAAAAGATTTGGGTTGGAAACATTGTAGATTATTCTTAAATCGCTATGAGCAGGAATTTCCGTGTAAATATTTATAATCCTGTATAGCAATAAGCATATCCAGTAAAAGTTTCTGTATAACAAAATCAGAATAATCTGTGTATGTACAGCTCAGGGCTCAGTCATAGCCTGTCTATACACCACAAGACAGCATTTGCGACTTTTATTAAGGCTTGTCCTTATTGAGATATGCCACGCAGGATTCGTGGTGAAAGCAAACTTTATTAAAATTATACTTATTCAAAGTCTTGCATCCATACATAAAGAAAATAGGGTAGCCCTCAGAAACTTTCAGACAGAGACATGAATTTGAGCCCAGAAAGCATATTGTACAAGAAAATATACTTTCATAGTATTTTGTATCAATGCTACATCTTACAGAATTCACTTTCACTTGATGCTCCCATGCACAATCTTCCTGAGAAGTAAATCTTAGGGCTTCTTTGTACTATCTTGGTTCGAGGAGATGAAACATTTAAGGAAATTTAAGATATAGAATTAAATAGAGCAGAAACTCATTTCATTCTCGCCCGCACATTTTATTATTTATCTTTATTTCTAGCTATGCATTTTAGATTACACTTGAATACATTCATTGCAGCTAGCTGCACAAGAAAGCTGTATAAGAATATATAGGGATTCATGTATAATTTCAAATGAATGAAAATATCTAAAATGAAAAGCACATTCCCAGTTCCACTCATGGTTTGTAAGGGTTAGACTTGAGGCGTAAGGAGTGCGCTTAGCATGTTTTTTCAAAGCCAGCACCACATGTCAGATGGCTAACACAAAAGTTGCTTTCTGCCTGTAGCTCCTATATATTGGGTGGGCGTTGTGCATAGGAATTTAGCTCGATGTGAGTATAAGTCGTGAAGTTTTGCTTGAGCTGCTGATAAGTTTTTGGAAAACAAAACAACGAAAGCCCAACATAACAACGGGGAAATACCCAAATAGGAAAGCTGAAGGGAGAAAGTTTATGCAGTGGTAGTAAAAGTGATGAATTACAAAATTGCAAATGAAGGCACTACAAACGCTGTAAATAAAAGGAAGGGATGTGAAAATGCGAATACGATTCGGAATCTGGGATCAGATGTGAGATTCCGAACTGATTTGAAAATGGTATGCAATACGCATAAAGCAGCTAAATTAAACGCTTAAATGTAGCGTATATCATATCATACTGAACTGGAAGTATGCTCAAATTAATATGGTGTGGTAATGGTGAACGGTAAAAATGTGTCAAACTCCTGAATTCCTTGTATAGCTCTCCATATTTCTGGTTGCAACATCGCATCGAACGCATGTGTTTGCGTTGATATGTGAAAATATGATTTACTGAAACCGCTAACCACATCATTCCGTTAGTTATTCGCTAATGATTCAAATTCACAGTATGTTATAATGCCATTTTACTTGTGTGCTGCCATTTTACTCTATTTCACATTTTCAGGTTCATGTTATAAATTATTTCGCTTGTGATAGACAGGCAGGAGGTAGGCGTAGGATTAAAGTATTTCTTTAAAGATTTCTTCTAGTGGTAAACCCGTCTGCTACTCAACGACCTAAATAACATATAAAATGGCCTTGGTTTCCAGCATCTAAGTTTCAACCCATGAATTATGCTTAACATCGATCATAATCTGACAGCTGAAAGTGTAAATCCCACAACGTATAATTATCTCAGGATTCGTGCAAGTGAAAATTTATAATTTAGCAAACTGAAGCTCGCGTAAAATACATTATACACGCCTTCCCACAGTTACTACGAATGAGAAGTACTTGATCAGCTTTTCACCATGTTCACGTAGATTAAATACTCCTTACAGAAACACACGCTATATACTCTCAATGTTGTTTTTTGCATTGAGTCTAAAATATTTCATTTTATTCAGTTGACTTTCTATATTTTTAAAATGGCTGGAGGCAATCATCCTGTCTTTGTCAGGAGAAAGGGATCATTTACATTTTGTATTTTAATGTGAAACGCTCGTTCAGGAAATATACTATACTATACTATACTACCTGCGTTAACAATACTGAAAACACGTTATTCAGGACTTACTAATCCACGGAATGTCCTAATCAATCGCATATCCTGGAGTCATAAATGTCATGCCATAAATGGTATATATGTTCATGATGCCCACGATCAGGAAATGTAAATTGCAGTTCCATTAAACACAAAACAACCGGATGGGTGACCAAAAGGGATGTGACAAAGTGTCACCTAATACAAAAACAAACTTCCTGTTTGCACTCTAGGATGTTGGGTTTCGGGTTACATAGAAGAAATGCATACATTACAGTAATATAATAGTTTGTTTCTGGATAATGAAAACTTTCCCATTGTCGCATAGCCCACTCCAAATCCTGTCTCAGACAATGATTTAGTGCTTTTCATACCAATCCTACGATCATACCTATTCAACATTCACAGCATGGTTTACTTCTTGAACGTGGTCATTTATCTACAAGAAAGGTTGTCTCCTCAGGAAAAGTTTACGATTGAACTTTAATGAAATGATGAGAATCTTTATATGCAACAAAACGTTATATATAGTTTCTTTAACTGCTTCTGAAGAGTCTAAACCCTAAACAAACCGACGTGAAATAAAAACCACGAGAAAGGCAACTGTGGTATCATGAACAACACATTATTTCTTATTTTAGGCTTATGTGTGATGTGATCCATATCTAATATTTCTATCTACTCAGTATATGTATACAGAACATATGGAATGCTAATCTAAACCAATTAACTTAATAATATGCTATATCATGACAGATTGGGGACGGTGAACAGTCGTCTAACTTGGCTTACAGTTCTACGTATATATCGCATCCGCATCCTAAATATATAAACACCATCGATAGGCTACGATAACGATAAGTTGCATATAAAGTGAAAGTAGTGGGATGCCATTCATCAACCGTCATACGCACGTAAGTATCCGGCCTTGTAACAAATTATATTTATTTTGAGTTATTTACTTTATGTTGTCCTACATGGATTTTCTTTAGCTTCTGTAATTCAGCCAAATATTCTGATGCATGATGTGATGAAACAACCGTTTTCTAGCCTTACATTTATTGCAGAGTCGAATATGGAGGAAGTAGTTTTATGTATGGTGTTGCTGGTATAATTTTACAGGAAGCATAATTGACTGTAAATGCTCGTGAGTGGTATAAGAGCATGGTAAACATTGGAAATTTCGTTTTTATTCTTTGATACTTCCTCCATCCACATCCACCATCTGTTCTTTACGGACACATTTTTACCATTCTGTACAAGGTACATCTACACGTGTTTTCTCATAAATACTACATAACCAGCTCATTTAAAATGGCGAATTTTAGTGATGTGTAGCATTGAGCTTTACTTGCTTTGGAGTTGTCTATAACACGTCTTAAGTATAGCAGTTTTTATTTTGCATGATTTAAGCCCTCATTTCAGCTTGTTTAAAAAGAAAGTTTGTGGCAGGAAATAATCGATCTGAAGTAATGCGCATACTACTAATTTTGATAAGATAAAACGTATTAATTTTGGTAAATTTTAGGCCTATTCAAGAAGCTATATATAAGTAAAACCACAAAGGTATAAACTATAATATTGAAAGCAGTCAACACTCAACTTTCCCTTCATACCAAGTTCATGATTTAAAAAAGTTTAATAAGATTACTTTAATAAAGTAAAAAAATGCATTTTAGATAAAATATGTGGCATGGAACGGAGTTCTGCATGGCTGTCAGCTATAAACAAGTTACACCATGCAAAATCTCTTTGTTCCACCAGCATAGCCAACAAGCTGAACATTTTTTGGGAAAGATTCAACCTACATCTTCATTATAGCACCCGTAGACAACATACGGATACTTTTGCATTTCTCTATCATCAAGTCTATCTAGGAACGGTTTTACTCCCCTTTATTCGTTCAAGATGGCTCTTTATGCTACTTCTAACTTTTCGCACTGTGCTGGCAGAGTCCTACAGTGTAACAAAAACCAAATTCACTTTTGCTTCCAACAAAATCATAGGCTCGTTTTTTGCTCACTCCAAAAACAAGAGTGTCCTATATAGGTATACAAAAATCGTTGCATGCTTTGTTATACTTGAAAAGGATGAGAATGATGTGAATGGGAGGTTTATAGAGTTGCTTTCGAAGTTCAGTACAGTAAGTTTTTAACAAGTATCGAATTTTCAATTAAGTTGTAGCCCGTTCTCCAAACAATCTAAATATACGAATCACGTGGCAAAGTTAGAACTATTTGTTCATGATCTTTCATGTGATGACGAAAGTAGCAATTATCAGCGTATGATGCGTACAGCTTCGTCATCAGGATTTCTCACTATTTCTTCAAACTTCAAACCCTATAAATAAAGTACGAATCATATTTCGGCTTAATTGAAATGTGAACCACCTTATTGCATCAGCAAAGTCAGAAAGTTTAAATTTCTGTTCTTGGAATAATAACTCATTATAAAAGCATACGTAAATATTTGTATCGACTTACTTTCAACTTCAACCTTACATAATTTTCTTTGATTTGATATGCCTGCAAGCCACGACAAACAAAGAATGCTTCAAACTAAAAGATTTGAAGATTGTTGGCATTTTGCTTGTGGTGTTTTCTATAAGAAATCCCTATATATTCCACATTAAAAGTAGATACGCTAAATAAATCGGAAAGAAAGAAATAAGATTTGAGCTACGCTTTGAATGATGTGTGCTTATCGAAAATGTCATATTTAATGAAATAAAATGGGGCCCAACATCAGATTGCATAAAGTTCGTTCAGAGCCTTTTGCTGTACATACACAGAGCAAAGGAAATTATTTGCTGTGCTTCTACCATGTGGAAGGAATTTTCTTTGAAGTGGTATTTCATATAATATTTCATATTTAATGAATGATTGACATATTATTGCCCTCACCAGTCAAGCAGAAATGATGACAGATTGCGCGTATTAGATTATAATAGCGCTTTTGAGAAAGACAAATGGATGGATGCATATTGTGCAACTGTCTACTTTCTCTTGTCTTCTTTCACTTTAAATAAAGAAATCATGGTTTCATTTTTTCCCCAGAAAAATAAAAATCTATAATAGTTCTACGTAAAGTACCTTTTTAAGTATATATTTTTGTGTAAGACTTTCACTTTAAATTTCAAATTAATTCAACAAAATAAAAGTTTGACTTTGCCTGCTTCGTAAATTCCGTCGTAAATCCATTCCGATTTCTCTAAAACAACCGGTTAGTTGTGTCATTATTTGCATTACGGTATGTATTCATATGAACGTGAACAAAATTTCAATAAAGCAGGTTGTTCTGTGTTTACACTAAAATATTATCGTTTATTTCTCTCCCTAACGTATAGTAATGATAAATTAGGATACGACTTTCACTTTTTAGTAGATGCTTCCACCTTTCTTAAAAAACAAGACGTAAGTAATATAACAATATGTATAATTAGTAACCTTTTCCACTAACCTTATACCTGAGACGAAATAATAGAAACGTTTTTGTAAACTGAAGCTCCAATTCTGAGTCCCCAGATTAAATTCATAAAGTCACAAAATACCTTACCATTTTGACTGCAAGTCACAATTTGTAAAACTAGTACATACACTGTGAAAACAGTTGGATACAAGTCTTTGGCACTTCTATAGTTGAAGGTGCATGTGCCATTAAAACCAACCACTAAATAAAAATGAGACGAAGGGGTAGAACTCAATTATTCTGCGGATACATTATGCAGGTTCGTGTTAGCGTTAGTAAAAACTATATACCACTATGCATTAAACATGTGAATGTGAATTGGAGTCATGCGATTCGTCTTCTCACTGCAAACAATGCTACTGAACTTATACATGTGTTTTTTCCTTCTAAATTATACAAGCTTTTGAAACCCACACTATCATATATATATGCATGCGTTTTAGTCAGTTGACTGACTAAAATTTTTACGCACTCTATTATTTATCTCAAGTATTCAGAAGCTGGCACGCCTATCTGATGTAGCTTTCTCTTTGCTCAAACTAAAAATGAAATGGAAAAGTGGAAACACAAAGACAAAACCAACCATCGTTGAATTTGCATCGCTTTTTCTTTTCAGCAAACAAACCAACCTGACGAAGGTAATGGAGGGTGTTTAAATTGATAATTTGACATTGTAGTCATATGATTGCGTGTATATATACTTGCAAGCTGACTGAACGAATAACTTCTTTTACCCACATGCATCGGATGACTAAGTAAGGAGTGGTTAATGTAGTTTTGATCCTTGTCATATGTATATGTAGTAGTGTTTCATCACTGTCAACATTATATCAATTGCAAAATGACGTTAGGAACAGAAACACGCGTACCATTTTGTTTAAAGTTCCTGCAGACGCCACCACATTGCTCTTTCATAAGTAATATAATGGTATTTGTAGAACCAGTAATAACTATGTAAATGATATACAACAGACTCTAAAATTACTTCCAACACTGATTCCGAACCACGTACGTTCGCTTGCTAACTATTAACTTTAACAGCAATGCTGACTTGCTGTGGAAATAACTAAAAGTTAAAATCCTCGTTTGAATTTCGTCTTAGCTTGCTTAAAGTTATAGGATTCTCTCACTTCAATGCAAACATATAAAGGTAAGTCGAGAAAATGAGACGGCTCATCATTTTCGGAACATCACATACCATAAAGTCACTTCCTTTTCTTTTATTGAGCTCAGAAACTAAAAAGCATCATCCATAGTTTATGCACGTTTTCTCCTTCTTTTCTCTTCTTATGCAATGTAATTGTTATGAACTTCATAGTTCGTTTCCTCTTAGACAATGGCCATGGTTTAGTTTGGTATATGGTAGTAATTGTCATTGTCATGTCTGTCCACAGCTGTACATGTCATGGTTTCATGCATACCCTATTATAGATACTCCTATCAAACCTGTTTCTTCCATCACATACGTTTTACTTCGTTTTCGTCAGAGCTCACCCACCGCCACACTAATGAAGGTGTGCATAATGTAAAAGCTCTCTCTTTTATGATATGCCCATGCTACTACAAACTACACCAGTCTCAGTACTTTCACCGTTGTTTGAATAGAAATAAAGGAATGTGTATATTATGTTGGTTGACAATATAGGTATCAGTATACATATACACATTTTTCTTACTTGTATAACCGTTTACTTTTAGCTTTCTCAGCTTACTTACTTTTTTTCTAGCTTGGAAATGGAGAGCGATATGTGAGTGGGGTTCTCAAGAATTCAATACATAAATATGCAAGTATGTACGTACATATAGTATATATACCC
Source organism: Orchesella villosa (assembly GCA_036850725.1). Lineage (NCBI taxonomy): Eukaryota > Metazoa > Arthropoda > Collembola > Entomobryomorpha > Orchesellidae > Orchesella > Orchesella villosa. The sequence continues at coordinate 11,465 of JAANSM010001479.1, forward strand.
TCTATATTTATACACAATTTAGATACATATACAGTAATTTTTGCTGTTGTCGCTGAGACACACATTGATTAAGCCAGGCAGCACAGGCTGAAATGCAAGAATTCCCTGGAGAAAGTTTTCAGTCATAGAGAAAAGACAAAAATACATTTATGCACACACTTACACTCTTATAATGCAAGAATGATGTGAAGAATTATTGAACAACCGAAAAAGGTGGCGGCGGTGGTTCCACATGACAAACTTGATTTGAATGGTAGCTTTTACAACCCTGCTGGATCCCTTTAAATATGAATGATGCTACTATATACACTACCACCGTAGCAAAAGAACCAACAGGCAGCATGAAAAAATCATGGTGTCCACCTATATATTTATTTCTGCTGGTGCATGCATACTCCATTTCCACCCACCCAACAGACCCTCATAAAAAACTGGAGTTTAGTTAGGCTTTCGACATTTCCTACTGCTCACTGGTCACATTATATATAATCATTTTGTAGGAGGATGCGAGCAAAACATTAATTAGACACACGCAAAAGCCATATTATATGTATCAGGTATAAACACACATGAAAAAATATCGAGCAAAATGAAACAAATTCATGTATATGTGGTGCGGTGGTGGTCTTGTGAACTGATTATTTTCTATCGTGAAACTGTTTACTAACCTATATTATTAGATAGCATATGCATGTATATATAACTATAGTCAACGTATTCTTATATCGCACCTAAATGCCTTCGGCCATTTAATATGGGCTTCCTACATGACAGCTCTTTTTCCGCCTGTTAGATTTATCTAATAAGTTACATCTTACACGGGATATGTGATGTGATGGTATGACTACTTAGGTACCAACTTACTCTTGTGCTGTGTACACTTATCACATCACATCACCAACACAAGCACAAATGAGTGTCATTCAACTCGGGCAACGTATCAAGGAAAATGAATGGGCATTTCGAACGTTGCTACACGTAGACACACATGTTTTCTGCTGTAGATATTCGTTCGTGCTAAATTGTAATCATGAGAGCATTGTTGAATTTTATACGATATAAACTGCAAGTGCAAGAGGCAAAGGCAAGGTTCTCATATAGTTCTACACACTAATGACTATCTGCTGGTAGATTATTAAAAAACTTGACAACGAAAGGGAGTTTAATGTAGGCAGATAAATACATAAACTTAATGTGAGCAAAAGCCACTCCATTTTTGCACTGCTGCGCTGTTTTTGTGATGTGTAGAAGAATTAGAGGGAAAAGGACAAGCTGTGTTTGGGGACAATGAATAATTTCGTTTGTGTGCTAGTTTAAGCATTAACCAGTAGCGCTTTCAGGATGAGAAATGAGTGAGAGTAACAGAGAAACATTTAAAATTTCGAAAAGAAGTAGTGGTATATAGTGATAGTGATGATGATGATGATGATGCAATGAACGCTGTGCCAGCAATCGAGAACGCATTTGCTATATTTGCTACCAGCGGATATTACACGGATGTGTATACATGGAAATCCATATCCGGTGGAATGATAGTGATGATGATGATGATGCAATGAACGCTGTGCCAGCAATCGAGAACGCATTTGCTATATTTGCTACCAGCGGATATTACACGGATGTGTATACATGGAAATCCATATCCGGTGGAGTTATTAGCCTATTTTGGGAAAAGTTATTCCTCGGACCCACGTTTCTGCTTGTTTATAGCCGTCGGGGAAGGTGTTATTAAGTTTACAAACGGTTATAATGAATGGTACGTTATTAAATATGGTGAAAAGTGTACCAAAAGAAAATCGTTCGAAAAAGGCTTTCTAATAAATTATTTTCTAATCATTTCATTCACTATTTTTGGAACTACACAAACTTTTGTACTCCAATATGCTCCTTAAGGGTATTTGATGACGGTAATGGGAAAAATCGACTTCATAACTAATCATATGCTTGAGTAGCTTAGCTAAAATAATTACTAGTCCTTTCCGATTTATGTCCTTTCGTGAACTATTTTACATATATATCCCACATAAACCTCTTTCGATTCCATTACCAACATTAGAATATGATCAATTCAGATCACGACACGGAATTGAAGATATAGGGAAAAATCTTGACAGTCTGAAATCAGTAAAGTAGATATTCATGCCAATCGTAATCGCCTTAAAGGAGAGCGACTCAGAATTCCTTCTTTCCTTCACTTGNTCTTGACAGTCTGAAATCAGTAAAGTAGATATTCATGCCAATCGTAATCGCCTTAAAGGAGAGCGACTCAGAATTCCTTCTTTCCTTCACTTGACGTAGCAATGAGCTGTTCGCGCGTGAAAAATAGGAAGGAATACATATGCCCATAAGTATATGACGAGGTATTTTATTCCCTTTGCATAAAAGCCCAAGTCACAAGTGGAAGAATATTCATGGCCTTATATAGCTTTCTCAATGGAGGCGCATCTCTCAACTCAACTCAAGATTCGAAACATTCGTTCTTTTCTTGGAATGGAACTTCTTCTTCTCTGCATGTCTACTCATTTGATCAGAATATAAAAAGAGCGACGACATGGATCAATGACGTGCACATTCATCTTTTCCCAGCTTCCTGACACTTATTGTTCTTTTCTTACTCTAGTTTAAATTGGGAAGCTGTATAGTTTGTTGAGAGGAAAAATACTGCTGGCACTCCTGCTCAAAGTAACTCACCAGAGCTTACACAAAAGTAAAATAGTCCTTTGAGTGGAGCAGTCAACTTTTCCTTGTTTTCCACTTTATAAATTTTCTTTTGTCTGCCTGGTCGAGTTGACTTTCCTCAAGCTGAGTTGAGAATGAAATGGAGGCAGGCACTCAAGTCTCGTGGTGGTTTGGCTTTCTTGGCCCTCTTGGTGCTCTTTTGCTTAGCCCTTAGCGATCGTCTCATGACCCGGCATAATATGTACATACAAACGTACATATAGGTACATAAATATAGACCCATTCAATTTTAATGTACTTTTTTGTCGTTACAAAAGTTGGAATTGAGTTAGATGTGGTGCCATTTGGTTCACTCATTTTGTAACCATTTGTAGTTATTTTATATCACCCTATAAATCAGTTATGAAATGACTACATAGTATACAAATTTAGAAACACACATTTCCTCCTCTGATTCTATATACTTGATAAGTCAAAAATAAAACTTTACTGTGTAAGCCAATCTAGTATAGATTGCATTTATGGCGCAATATATCATAACTATAACCTTTGGTATATATATATATATATTGGTATTGTTTGAATTGAAATGGGGCATAATGACATCATGACATGAAACAGTTGAATATACTTACGACATTCTTATACTGCTCTGTAAGCAAAATTCATGCCGCGATGTCGACTCTGTTGTGCAAACAGAAAGCATCTTCAATCCTTGCTCAAACCATCTTAGATTGCATTGAATAAAATCTTTTTGATACACATACATATGTGTGCGTTTTTTCCAATTCATGACAAGTTCGTTTCCATCTGTGCATTTATTCGCTCATACGTATGTATGCATTATATACCTTTTTCTTTACAGACGGTTGAAACAATGTCCTTCTTTTAAAAGATGATTTTTTTTTGTAGAACACATGTTTGTACAGTAGATGAAAAGAATCTGATAGTGTAGACATTTGTAGGAGGATTCCAGAACAAAATCTTGGACAAAAGGGCTCTCTTGCTCAGCAAAAATTCATTCAAAGATCGAATCGAAAGAAAAATTGGTAGATTTTCAGTTGAAAATTCATGCACTCCAGCTCCAGCAGATGCTACCAAACCAAAGTAATGGATTTCTGTTTTCTATTTGCGGACGTACATACAATAATATATAGCTTGTGAGAGTGGAATATAGGCCAGACGAATCTTTACTAAACTTGCATATATTTTGTGAATGTGTCTAGTTATAGCAAATAGCAAAGATGCATAGATATTGTGTATATATTATTGTTCTTATTTGCTACAAATTCTCTTAAGATTTTTGCACTGTTCGTATACAACAAGGTAATATGTGAGTGTATGTAATATTTAACTTAACATGTCTACGTCTACTTCATGAAGTGTAAGTAGAATCATATATAGTTTATAGATGTAAGGATCATATAAAATAGGTGTATGCATGACCATTTCAACAACCTTATAAGAAAAGGAAGTACTTGCATTCCTTTCTTAAGTACCACTTCATATAAAATCTACTTTTTTAGTACATGTACGGCAAGTTTATAGAACATACAAGTACATTTCACACATCCATCTCTAACCAAACCTGGGTAAATATCATGCCACGAAGACGACAACGATGACAAGAGGAGTGTGATTCACACAATGCTTTTGCGCTCAGTTTGGACTTTGCTCCTACATTATGCAAGTAGTTTTCCTAGAAGATGAGAACTTCTCAGAATGTTAAAAGCATGGAAAAGTCCTTGTTTTTCAGACAGCATATGAACAAGGGAAAGGAATAACTCGGTGAAGTGAGGGCAACATTAAGTAGTGATGCCAAAACTTAAGAGGAGAAAATAAAGCAGTACAAATACAAATATACACATATTATCCATTAATATTTACAAACATTACGCAAGTTTGAGATGGAAAATGGTATCCTAATGAAAATACAGAAAAGGGTTAAAATAGAAGCAAATTTTGTAAACATAGCCTTAAATAGAAATTATATGGTAGTTTCTGAACAGAAAGTTCCTTTACGCAGAAAACATCTAGATCTCTGATGCGTTTTCTTTGGAGGAACCAAATAAGCTTATTTGTGTAATCGTAAACCATTTCAGCAGGTAATAATATTTTGCTGCTGCTGAATCAAACGTTACTTACATAGGCTCATAACGTCATAACTTACATGCCTATTGCAGATATGAAAAACGTATGATTTATGCATTCCATTGCGTTACAAATATATTGCAATACAATTTTCTTGCATTAATACATGTTTTGTTGAAGTAATAGAATCTAGCAGTATGATATTGAGAAAGCGGCTCGTGCTTTGCTTACGTAGCATTTTCGCAGGCAATCATGCTTGTGCGTGGTAGTATATCTTTATACTGCATAAAATTCTAAGATACATTACCATTTCTCATCTATACTCACTTAGGATTCCTAGAATCTATATTTTCTGCCTATTTATAACAGATTGCAAACTTCTTATCACAAATATCAAAAAGCTATTTATTCCAAATTGAACTGTATATCATTTGCATTGTAATTTATTCCAGAGTTTCATCATTTTCATTTCCTTTGCGTTTGCCTTTACGACGATACTATTTTCGTAAGATTAAGCAGAGCATTTTTGAAATTCTGTTTTTATCGAATTTTCCATGGAATATCGTATTATTATAGATTATAAGTTCATGGAAAGGCCAAATGATATTAGTATGCTTGCTTAATATTTTTTTCGAGGAATATCATATTATTATATGATAACATGATTAATGTAAAAGGCTTAGAAGTACAAAAAGTTTGAAGCTTCTCTAAACATGTTAGTTTTAATACAAAAGGTCATAGGTTAATTCTCATTTTCATTGCTGAGTATAATATCTGTCGGTCTACCAGATTTATTTCATACTTTTACCATACCCCCAACTTTTCCCTTGCTCCAAGAAATCGTGCTTATGAAAGAGGAGAACACTATATGAAATTTCACTTAATGATTTCACAAAGTAATATTTCATATAGAACATAATATGCTTTATTTATAAAGATATAATATTGCTTACTTAATGAATGTACATATTGCATAAATATTTATGTACTTATTTCAGTTCAGGTAGGTATTATTCAAAACATTTGTCCTGAAGAAATTACTTTGCAGAGAGAAACGGAGCACAAATGTATATCTAACATTTAAAAAAATAATAAATCATTCATATGCTTTTACTACCATAAAAGAAATGTGCTATTATTATCATAAACCATATAAAGCTCAACTTCAACTCAACATAATTATTGCATGCAAGCTGAGGGGCATAAATGACTATGATATGATGACTACATTTTTATGACAATGAGCACCACACCCATATTATTCACTTTCATTATAATTCATAATACAACAGGAATTTCACCTCCGGTAATGCAAATAAAGTTCACAAACTCACAGGTATAAGTATGCTGTATAACACCGAGATGTGATACTCCAAGCGTATGACAATGATTGTCACTTTTATGTTTGCATTCCTGTAATTCTGACACAATATGATCAATATCACCTCATAGGCATCATCATCATTATCATCATTCCGTTAACACAGAGAAGGAAATGAGAACAGCAAACAAAAAAGTTCCTATTATTATTGAAGTAGTTAATATGAGGAAACGTGAAAACTTGAGACTATTGTTTGGCACGCTTTTTCCTTTTACGTTTGTAATATGCAAAGTCAATATAAATATGAAGTAAGATGATATAGCGTAAACCGTAGTAAGAGAGAAAAAGCATGAGAAAATAGTAGTGTGGAAAACTTTTTGAACTATTATATTGCATTGTTTGGATCTGCCCCACGTGGAGAAAATAAAGATGAAAAAAAACGAATCTTTTCATTTCCCCCCTTACAAACATCTAAAGACATCTCTCTCTTTCTCCTCCTCTCAAAACAGAGAGAACCTCGATAAAATGCAGTTTACTCCTGTATGAAGTCATCTAAAGTCACCATGTAATCATCCTCAGGTACACAAAATGATAATAAACTTTGACAACAAAATACAAGAAAGGAATTCAACATGAAAAAAAAAGTTATAGAAAGACTATCCCATTTTCCCCACTTTTTTTTCTAGGACTCTTCATACATCCAGAGACTTTTTATACGCACTCGACTTCTGATTAAAGAGGGAAAAGTGAGTTGACTAAAAAGGACTTTTCTCTCTTCTCTCCTCTTCAAAGAAAGCATTATATAGGAAATCTACAAAAAAGTAGTTGTTCTTCTGTTTCCCTTGTTCCAATTCTCTTTCTTTCTCACTCCTTT
>JAANSM010001480.1:0-18416 GCA_036850725.1 Orchesella villosa
AATCGAATTTGTCATTCCTTTCCATGTCTTTCATGAAAGGAATGGAAAGGCATGGAAAGGAATGACACTTCCGTCATTCCTTTCTGAAAGATTTCGAGCTCTAGAGTTGCATTCACAGCAACGAGACGTGAATGGAACGCTTAAACTAATGCTACTTATAGTGAAAATTCATATTCAGTTGTAATACCATGCTATAAATGCTTAATCAACTGCCTGATATTAGAAGACAGAAGAAGTGTTACGAAATTTGAAACGAGGTCGTACGTGGAATAGTAAAAATTATTACTATAGGCATTTGAAGAACATTTTCTGTATGTCGCAGTCAACACTCTTTAACTTTAGAAATCAGATCTCAGAGTGATGAATTAAATTAAAATCGTTGCAGACATGAACCCTTTTTGATGTTGTTTGTGAATGTGTGACATTCGATACGCACTTTCTGTAAAATACATCAAGTGTAAAAATTTCGGCAAACACACCATTCTTTTTGACAGGCGATCTCATTGTAAGTAGCTTTGAAATTCGGCGACAAGTGATGCTTTCAAATTCAGACTCTAGAGTCGCTAAGATATTATATAAAGATATAGATGGATTAGTATAGCGTACGGAGAAATACAAGATATTCAGGATATTTTATCCTGGTCGCTTCTGCTCGAGCTGATATCCTGTACCTACTATTTCATTGCCATTCCACGAAAAATTCTCAAAACGTGTATGAATACAAATCAATAAATACTGGAATCAAGCGTTTGCATTATTAAACGTTATATGTGTCTGTGCAAGAAATATTTAAGCATTCATTTTCACATCTCCTGCTTTCTACATGGGATGCGACTGGAATCAGTGAGCATAAAACATCAAAGAGATAACTTGCAGAGTTGCATTATTTGGATCTCATGTAACATATATAGTTTTAGCATCTGCAATCCCACTAAGGGTGACAACCAGCTATGATTTGATTTCTTTCTGCAAATCTTTTGATTATCTGCAACATTCATGTATAAATGAACATATAAATATTTTATGGAGAAGGTGGAGCATGATGAAGTTATCCATTTACCATTAGCCAGCATAAGTTTCACTTTTTTGGCACGTCGTCTTGTTTTTTCCATGCTTTAAACTACATCCATCTTTAATTATTAAAATTCATGAAGACTTATAGCTGCAAGGATGAAATTCATCTTTGATAATGAAATCCATCGATGGGTACATCCATCCTTTACTTTGTGTATGCGTGAAGCTGGTAGAAAATGAGATTTAAGTGTGCATTATAGTTTTGTTGAAGAAGCGTGTATCTTAATGCGCTTTTTGATAATTGAGCAAGCGGTATGTAGCATTCTGCTGCTGCCATGCTAGATATAATAATAAACATCCGAAACGACCCACTTTGCTTGACTCCAGGGTAAAATATGTAATAAAACGTTTTCTTTTTTGGTTTATTACACATGCATCCAGACGTCCTTCCAGCAAATTTAAGCGTCTTTCAAGTGACTTCAGGAGAAATACCTTAACAAATCTTGTCCGTATTAGTATTGAATGCGCCAGCGTCTGGCCCTCTCTCATAGATAATAATGGAAAGGGAGGATACAGTTGCAAAGCATCTCATGTTGAAACGGGAGTTATGAATAGCACAAAAAACAGACGACGTACTTAAGTACCGACATAATCATCTCAAATCCGTTGCAATGAGTTTTCCTTACTTTTTCTACAAATGGTTTTCAAGCTCTTTTTATAAAAATTCAGAGAGAAGGGAAAACCCGAAACCGGGTTCAAATTTCACTAATCGAAGCATGACTTGAGTTGAGTAGTAGATTCACGTTAAATAAATCTGATACATTCTCCCCATTTAAAGTTTGTCTGCATTCCAAAATTCTCATGAATGGTATAAGGACTTCATGTATCAACAAAGGATTTGTGCAGAATAGTTTGCTAAATGCTTAAATTTCATGGTTCCGTTTTCAACCATTTCTTTCATGGCAAAAAATCCAAAACTCCTTTTATTGTGAGTCCAACAAACAGATTTACAACTGCATGCTACATGCAATTTTAACCCGGATGCCAAACTTTGGGCACATCCGTTTCGTTTCAAGATGTTTATAAATTTCAGCGCTGAGATGATCCACATTTACACCTGCATCAAGGAACATATGTACTAAACCAAAGCAGAAATTTGACTTGAAGTTTCATAGCTAGTATGCAACATGACAAGAAATATACGAAGTCATTTAGGAAAACTTTGACTGTATCTATATACATCTAGACGAAGTATTTGTTCTCTGAGCGTGTACGCAAATAAAAAATAATATTGCACTATATTCTGCGGACTTTCTGCTTTTGTTCAATATGTACAAACTTTCAGTTTTATTGTTGTAATATATAAGTGCAATCAAAATTGGAGCAACAAATTCTTACACATACCAATTCCAAACTTCATAACCGCCTATGGGACCACTAGGAATTTTCGGATTTATGCAGATAGAAAGTTAACTTTTCAAAAGAGCGTATGCACTTGAATACTCTCAATTGCTGTTCCCGTCTCCACAACCAAAACACAGATTATAAAATATAATGGTAATTTTGCATCAAGAGGATTAATGAGAAGTGTTTCGTTTTGACTTAGCTTTTGCAACAAGTACCAACCCTAATTTGTTAAAACATAGAGAGTTTTCCGCTGATTTTGACTATTTTAAAATATCTACAACGTGAACATTTACTCATGGATAAAAATGCGTCAGTGCCGTTAACTCATTCCCACGGTAGTCATTTTTGTAATGCTGTCAACTAGAACTAAAAACTAATGTAATGCTAGATAATTCAAGCCGCATTCCCACTTGGGACGAAAGAGACATTACAGAAGTAAAGTAACACGAAATAATATTATCGTTGCTGACAAAAAGACAAAAAAAAAGTTGGTACACAAACTACTACCAAAGATAAACATTCATTTACTGCTTTAAGATAAAATGAATCTCACAAGTTCCTTTTTTTGCTAGTTAAAGTTGGAAATTTGCCTACAAAAATTTGACACTACTTTTTTGTACTTGATTTTCTCATGCAGTAACAGAGAACTCAACAAAATCACTACATATAATTTTATGGCGACTAGGATCGTCCAAGGATGAAAGTACATTTGAGATTGCTGGCGAATCCAAAGAGTTGTAAAAGATTGCATACTTTTCATTTCATACCGCAGCGTTGTACGTTAAGTTGGACACGCATGTAACATACGGAAGGCGAAACAAAGTATTGGTAAAGATTTTGTGAAGATTGCTGGTATGGTTTCTTTGCTCAGAACTCCAACTTCAATGTTCTTCCTAGGCGCAAACTTTCTGAAAAAAAATATGCAACTACTATTGTGGAACTCTCCTAAAATCTCTCAGAAGCGTAGGAGAAGTTGTCCAGACTCCATGCTTTGCGGAGCAGTGCACAATCAACAAGGGCAAGCCAGCAGATTTAAGTCAAGTTGAAAGCAACACATATACGACTTCTTCATTATTATTTTGTACCCTGCGATCCTTATTAACAACGATAACGTTCACTTGAGAGTAGAGAAAAAACCGGCATTATTTTTTTCCTTTTATCCCATGCGTCTCTTTCGCAAATACATCAAGAGGCAAGCCGTAACAAATCCAGAGTGTTGAAATTGTAAAACAAGTCAAGGGGAACAAGTGAAAAAACCACTCATCAGACTAGATTTCCTTTCATTGCATTGTAGCTTGGTGAAAGACTATGCGAGATCTCGTTCCTAGATATTCCTAGTTGACTAGCTTAGAATTTTTTTTAAAAGCATTGTGAACTCAAGTTTACTCCCGGGTTTTGAAGAATATTGTCAAGCGTCACAACACACCTGATAAAAATCCCACCGTTGTTGTCTCACTTTTGCAGTAAGACACTGTAAGTAGCGTGAAATACACTTGATTTTGGTAAAATCATATCTTGTCAACAAAGAGGTCAGCAAAATATTTTCTCCAGACGTCTTTCTGTTGTTGCTGTTGTTGTTGTTATAGTTGATAGTTGATGTGTTTATTATTTCAAATGTTGGCTTAGTAAATGTATGTGTCATGTGTGTAAATTGCTGTGTATACCTTTTAAGAAACAATATTTATGCTGCGACTCAATGTGGTTAGTTTTACGAAGTAGTTATAAGTGTTAAAAATATGTCAAGTGAGCATATTCTTGTCTTTGTAGATTTGTGTCTTCCATAATTTCGAAAGTTTCGCATTCTTTGCATTTGTGTCATAAAATGTATCCATTATATTGTACTTCAGATTAAATACACCTTTAAGGCTATAATTTTTTCATCCAGGTGTGATGAGTTGGCACAATAAATGACCATGTTACAATGAAAGTTCCTTTACATCCTTCATTCATTTTGTACCACTTTTAAGTCAAGAACCTAGACATTTTCAAAACGTTAATGGCTATAAAGTCAACCTTTTACTACGACGTGAATAGCCATGGTATTTGAGCAACCACCCAGATCTCCAAACAATAAGACACTAAAAATAGTGTTTAACTTTACCATATGTATACCCGCTTTTTAAATCTGCCCACGGAGGCTGATATGATCAAATGAAACGTGCAAAAGATGAAAGGGTGCAGAACTGGCAAAGAAAGTGGTTAAAATAAAAAGGTAACAAGAAGGTGCCTACTTCGGCGATATTTCTCCTGAATTCCAATCAACCCCACAGTATCACAGACTCATTGTGTTCCCTTGTTATTCAAAAGGTTGCCTGCTGTTATATCAGTTTTCCTTTATTTTTTTTTCTTACTCTTTGCTAAAACTCAGGACTTGTCGTGCTCTATTTTCTAAGCATCTGTTTCCCCAAGTACCCATTCCTTTTTCACTGTCCATGTTTTAGTATTTTCTTTGTGAATTGTCTAGTATGCATATAGAAATGTAAATAAAGCGGGGTTAGGAATAAGTAATTGTACTTCAAGAGGAATGGTGCAAAACATATATTCCCTTTACATTGAACCAATTTATCATTGATATTAGATCGTCACTTGTATACATCCGTGAAGTCAACACTCCGTGAACTTCCACTGCTGCTTTCTCTCACTTTTCTCTACACTCCCTGACTCTCTCTCCACTCACACCCGAATACACTTTTTCTCCAAGTTTTGCATCAGTTTGTGTCATCACATCGCCACATATTTGGTTGGCTACGTTGGCTCGCTTAGTAAGTGTAAGCTTTCCGAAGTTATGGAGATAAAGAAGAGAATCAACGTCACATGTACTCAAAGAACTCGTGCATCAACGCCAAAAGGAAGGAGAATAGCTGCAAAAGTAGCAAATAGAAAGTCGGCTACTTGTAAAAGAACAAAGTCACTTTTCTCCACCTTAATAGCGTGCATTACAATTACCCTTTTTCTTACGCTATTTACACCAACGTCAACTACTGAGACGGTCTCATTGTCATCATCATTATCATCATCAACAGAAGTAGCGGAAACTCAAGACGAGAATGCAAAGCATTCAACAACTCCTGAAGCACAAGTCGTCTCGGAAAGCCCCGATACCAACTGCTCTCTTTATCCATTCCATCCGTGCAATGGAGATGACTACTGGGCACATGAAAACTTTCGAAACGACACTGACAGCAACGAGTACCAGAATCTGTATGACGTCCCAATCTACTTGGTTGTACTCTTGTCTCTTTTGTACGGGGTAATATCAGTTGCAGCCGTGATTGGAAATCTTCTTGTGCTCTGGGTGGTTACGGTAAGTTTAGGATTATTGCCGTTGTTTTTATTCTACCTACTATAAATTACGTCAAGCGTGTATTTCGATTGTATGGCGTTTCACTGTCCCAACCGTCGTATAACTTTCAAGATAATCATGATGGACATGAGGATAGGAAGTTTATATTTACCGGAAGTATAAAGTCATCATTCCAAACAAAGGGATATGCTGACAGGATATCCCCTGCTTATCTCTAGTACCCTGACGACACCAAAGAGAAAGCACATTGCAAAAAGCTCATTTTGCTAGCAACATTATAAGAATAAGAGGCCCCCTTCCCTTGTTTTGCTTCTTCCAAATTCCATTACATTAGTCTTCTTAACCCAGATGCAATGCTTCGCAATCATATTATTCCGTATGGATTTTGGCATCTTTGCTTTTACAAGATGAAGAACTCGATGAAGCTTTTTATTTTTATATTATTTCAGACCTAGCATTTTTCTCTTGCCACTTGCAAGCCCTCAAAAGAGCGTCGAATATCCAAGCAATGTTAGGGAATTTAGGCATAACGAAAGAAAGGAAATAATAATTTATTGTTCCATTCTCTTCCATCCTACCTTTTATAAGTTTTCGGTGACACATGTTTCATCATCCATTTAAAATGCTTACTCGAATGCAAGGATGGTTTTTCTCTTGTCTTGAATTTTGCCAATAAACAAAGTTTCTCTATCTCTCTCTAGTATCCTCTCTGAATACGACAAAAACCTTTCTGTCAAAAAGATTCCATCGGGGTTACATGTTCCGGAATTAATGATGTTTTGTTTGAACGTTTGAATAGGTGATCATATTATTTTTTTCTTCTTGTCGATCAATTATCTGTGAATTTCAACAGTTATCACTAACAAGCTATTACTAACACAGGACTTTTACTAGATACAGAAAATGTCATTTCTCTTCCATTTGGCTTGCCAAGGGGAAAATCCTGTTTATAATTTCGATAGAGTCAAGCCAACTATATGACATGTGTAGGCCAACTTCCGACATGATGTCTGTGTTTACAACTACATCATCTATGCTTTGTGCACGCGTATTGTATACTTAGTTACATTCATACTTGAGGAATATGTCTATTATAGCAATTCTTTCGTCCTTGTAGCATTAATAATAGTAAAATCTATAATGGTGCAAGCTGTTGCTGCTTTTTCAACGAGAAAAAAAGCACAACGAGGCACATCTGGTGGACAACTAATGATCATCTTTGCTGAATGTACATATGTATATATATAAAACTAGGATTTAATCAATAGGGTTTTTTGTGTAAACTACTCCGAGTACCTCACATTTGGAATTAGATGTGATCAAGGATATATAATGACGACGGTAATTTTCCCTTATGTAACAAAGGAAGAATGCAAGAGTGAATCTTGTAAACAATTACTTCGAGAACTTGTGTATAAAATGTAAAATTACTATGAGTTTTGGGGCTCTTGGGAGTCTGTATATACAATATAGGATGTACGTATTTGGATCATCCGTTTCATAATATAAAGACCATTCCGTGGGAAACCCTTTCAAAGCCAAAACTGAAAAGACACGCTTTTGTCTGATTCTAATCAAGGAGAGTAGGTGATTTGATGTAACATCCGGATGGGTAGCGAAGCACGTTAAATATAGTATTATGTTCAGTGTAGATATTTAGGTATGATAGTTACGATGAAAGTGAGAGGTAATATTGGCAAAAGAACATACTGTAGAGAGGGGAAATGCGAGATTTCGTAAGCCCATCGAATGTGTCTTGGGTTGACGCATTACGTATTTATCTTGCCACACGCGACATACGTTTTAGCTATTCACATTGGGAATTGAAGTTGATGTGCGATGAAATATGTATAAAAAAAGATTAAATTCAATGTCTAAACGAATTATTAACATGAAATAAAACAGGATCTCTATAAATTCATACAATATATCTATCTTTTCAAGCTTATAAGAATATGCTTTTAACTCTTACGTCCAAGTCAGACGTAGTGACACACAGGACGAATAGTGAAAGGAGGAGAGGCAGAATTATACAAAAATTGAGAAAAATATTGCGCCATAGATGGTTAACCCAATATCGGGTACAAAAAAAACTTTTGCTATGCTGAGAGCAACTTTCACTAGACTTTTTGGACATACCATGTTATTTCCTTCGAAATCACAATGGAGTTCCATATTCCCATCTTGTATGCATTATGAGGATGAGTAAGTAGGTTAGATCAGCTTGTCAATTCAACAGCTGAAAAATTACCTACAACAACGTTTTCCAGCTAGAGAGCTATTAGCTCTAAAGCTCTAGAAAAGTCAAGCCTTATGAATCTTTTGCCGAGACAAAAAAGATGAGCTCATGCATATATTGCCTTGTAGAATTGACTTTTAGTGTGAATAAAATCGATTAAAATATGGCATTTTGCTCCTACACTCTACCTCCAGGTATCAGGTTAATGTAAGAAGAGACACGCGTCTGTATTTGCATTACGTGGTCTCTAATGGTTTCTTTTCAGCAATCCAGACAAAAGTTTAACCATCATATAAAAAATTCCCTTAACTTAGTTTTGGTACTTGTTACAGGGAGAAAATAAATTTTTTGCAAATACTTTTACTAGAATTCAAAGAAAAGTTTTATACTTCAGTACTTGTACTTTTGCCATTGAGAACTATGGTTTAAGCTTCCATTGGAGGTTTATGGGGCTGAAAGATACTCGCTAGATTCAGAGCATCAAGAAAGTGGAATGAGGATGGTGATGTGATGAAGCTGGTGCATGCATGCATGCAAATTTCGTAGATTAAGCTTCTTTTTCTACAGAACAAAAACGTAATCATATACATACTTATTCTTGGAGACTAAATTATGTTTTCTTTAGAAATTCGCTAAAAGACCAAAGCAAAATTTCGGAGATTTTTACCAAATCTAATGATAATTATTACGAGGCATGATATACCCTATAGAGTTTATTTGAATAAGTGTGTAATGAAACGAATTTTCATGCTTGGAATTATGATGGGCCGTAGTTAAAGCCTGATTAACAGATATCAGAAAAACGGGTGTACGTGCCGAACATTGAGCGTGTGGTATGTACGGTGCTATAAAAAGAACGTGCTACTGCATTTGAGATGATATTGTGAAATAGTATGCATAATTTAGTTTCTACATACACTCATTTTCACGTATTATGTGAGATACGTCTCATCATACATAACATATGATTAAAGGAGTTGCGGCAGATGCCGATTAAGTGTGTACCTGGGGGGTGAGATGAGTCAAGCGGTTAGCTATTTCATAAGTTATGCATATGACAGGCAAACTTAGTTGGGAAACGAGCATCTGAAAAACAAATCTATTAGCTAAAGATAATTCAGATGGAATTTGGCATTTGCTAAGGAACATTGAACATCAAAAGAGATCTTTTCAAGTTATCTCAAAATTAGCTGTCTTCATCAACACTTCTTTGTAGATGCGTTTTCAACATCAAGAATTCATGTGCTTGACATCTTACTGCATGCTTTAAGTTTGATGTTTGGCACAACGCGTGCTAGAAAGGTCGTTTCAAAATTGGCAAATTATCTAACGAAAATGGAACGGCAGGAAGGGTTGGATAAACTGCAGTAGAAAGTAACCCCACAGGTACTTTTAATGTTTTGATAGTAGTACTTAAGAGTTTCGTCATCGTTTCAAACACGATAATTGAAAGCACACGTGACTGAGTTTCAATCGGCGTCTGAGTGATATAGTAATATATCAACTTCAAAAACGATATTTTAAATGAATTCTCAGCGGTTGCAACTTGCAACGATGGTACATTATCAATATGAATGAATGTCAACAAAACTTTAAGTGTGACGATGAATTGCTAATGATTAAAGTGAATGGGAGCTTGCAACAACAATATTACTCACATGAATCTTCTTTCCATGAAGACGTCGTTCGAATGATTTCAATGAAAGTGATGTATGAAGTGGATTTTTTGTGCGTCAGATAGATTACAGGAAATTATTCCTAGCAAAGGTAGCAAAAAGCAAGAAATCCTTTATAAAAATGTTTCAAAGATCACGTAAATGCAACCTCATAAAGTAAAACACGTTATCATTGCGAAAGCTGTGGTCCCCGGCTGTGGCTTTAAAGCTAAAATCTTCATCGTATCATAAATCTTGACAACCTTATGGTGCAACTTGCAGCAAGGTTGACTACATGTTACACAAGTGAACCAATAGCATAGAACCGCAGCATAAATGATACTGTTTTTTATATCATGACCAGTAAACAAAATCTTCCCAAGGGGCAGACAGAACCTCCCTTAAAATAATTGCATTGCACATTATTGCAATGACGTACAAATGTGTTGTACATATTTTTTTTTATAAAAAATAATGTGCAGAAACCAGTTAATAAAAATACGGAAGCAGGATTCAGCCTTGTTACTTTTTACCCACGTATAGTTTCAATATACAGAAATAATTCTATTGGATTCATATTTCAACACTTATAACTTATAATTATTACCTTACGGTAGATGCTCCATAGAAGGTTACCCTCTTATGATTGAAGTGGACCGTGTTTTCCTTTTTTACCTGCCTCGTTTCGCAATCCCTAATGGTATGTTTTACTTCGTTCTTAATGGTATAATACTACCATTAGTCGTAGGATGTTAAGATTTCTAAGTAGCCCACATCCTGTGAGTGGACTTTTCGTATAAAAACTTCAGCAAAATATAAGAAGATTACTACTTCCCACTCTTTATTCGGAGGCCCAGAAAGGGTTCCTAGTTAGTAAAACTAACTGGCAATAATACTCAAAAAAAACCATCAACTTCCGTTATTAAACAATCAATGCGATTATTTTCTCTCTTGAAATGGAGTACCATTTCATATTAAGTTCTAATAAGCTGTACTTACAACCTACTACCTACCTACAACCCACTGAATACTGAATACAAGTATTAATATTTGAAGTATTCTTGGACTAAATCTGAATAGTTTTGTTATTTGCTTTTTTCCAGGTTTCACGTCGAATGCGGACCAAGACAAACATGTTTATCGCCAACTTAGCACTCGCCGATATCATGATAGCAATATTTGCTATTCCATTCCAGTGAGTTTGAAATCCGATGTGAATCCGCTTTTCTATTGTAGAGCAGAAAATATAACTTAAAAATAAATCTAATCCTTCTTTCTTTGTTATTCCTTCCGTAGGTTTCAAGCGGCCCTTTTACAACGGTGGAATCTTCCAGATTTCATGTGTGCTTTTTGTCCTTTTGTTCAGGTAAGGTCATATGAATGTTGCTCCAGCTACTTATTAGGATTTTACAAAGTGATCCTCACTCCAAAGTATTTCTTATAAAGTGGGATACTTACTGATATGGAAAAAACATGGCCTCTCATTATTCAAAGCAGACTACCAAATTCAATTCTACTATGAAAAATCTAAAAATGATGAGTTTCATAAGAAGATAAAAAGATCAAAAAACATATAGTACACTCAAACTCAATGGAAGATTGTTTGCTGATTTCTGAGTTTTAAGAGAGGCAGGAGGCCTTTTCTTCTTCTTAGATGGAGGCTCATACATCCCACACAGCTATATTTTCTTATACTTATTAGCCCCGTAAATAGAAGCGATTAATAAGAAGTAATAACTACAAAATATCCCTTACAATAACAAAGTGCTCAGAATCCCATCAATGGTTTTTTGGAGAAAAATGATTCATCTTAAAGCCCACTCAGTTCAGAATACCGCTGAGCTTCTTACAATCTTTTTACGTCTACGTATCTCTTTTAAAAATAAGGTAGTGGGAATATCACGTGATCGTGTATGAAAACAGCGTAGGACATAAATGATGGATGTAAAGGGATGCAAAAAATGCTTATGTCTGTTGAGTAAAGGCAAAAGACGACGTGTCTGCAACACGACAGAAGAATTTGGGTAGCATGAATCTTCAACGACCTGAAAACATGTCAGGAAACGAATTTTTATTTGTTTCCCCGTGTTCTTTATATTTTTCCTTTTCATTCTGTGTAATATCAATGTCTGCATGACGCCTTCCAACGTCGATGAACGAGAACGAAGTTATCTTCCCTGTAATAAATATCAAACTGGACTCAATAGTCAGTTCAGCTCAATAATACCTTGACACATAGCTTTCTCCTCGCGTATTTCAAACTCAGCCATGCATCTCATCGTATCGTTCCATCCGACCTGTATTAGATATGCATTGATGTGAAACGATATTGAGGAAATATGGCTATGGAAGACGGACAAGCATAAGAATTTTGAGCATCTAGTTCAAATCTAATATATTTAGATTACTACAGAATCTCTTTTACAAACTAGAAAAGTGGCATTTCCAACACGTTCACTGTCATACTATTTGAATATATTTTCTTGCAGTCCACTTTGAAAAAAGTTGGTTTTCTTTGAATCGAAGACTTGTCTGGAATAAAAAGTGAATGCATTTCACTTTTCCATGAAGCATGCAAGTTATTTCATGGTTATGTGCAAATAAAATAGTGACTTTATGTCTCCACAGGTTCTCAGCGTCAACGTGAGTGTGTTTACCTTGTCTGCAATTGCAATGGATCGGTACAGAGCTATTATGTATCCTTTCAAAGCAATCAGCATCTCCAAACGGGAAGGTGTTTATGCTGTCTTGACTATTTGGTCTCTCAGTCTCCTCATTGCACTTCCCCAAGAGCTCGATTACAAGTAAGTGCTCATAAAATATGTATACAAATTGCACATTTTAAGGTATGCAAACGGTTTAGTGGTATCAACCCATAGTCAAAACTAACAATGCATAATACTTAAAGCTTTACCACAAAGCATCCTCATTATCCACAGTCATGAATCATGCAAAGCTAGGATTACTTGTACTTAAGTCATTTAACGAATTTACATAGTTCCTAATGACATGGAATGGGATATATAATGTTCACCGAAATCCACTGAGACAGCATTAAAAGTCATCATTCCAAATAAATGAAAGTTAAAGATTTTAAGTCTGTGCTGCATAAAGCTAACCAAAGTGTTTTTACCATGTAGATTACCCACGAAATAAACGCTATACACATTGAACGTTAGAATGTTGCAGTTTTCATTTGATAAAATGTAAAAGTTTTGCAAGTTTCTTTTCCCCAAATCTGATTACAAATAAATTATATATTATTACTTTACAAAATGAATTGCTACACTATAGTATATGGTACATGTTAGTAATGGTTATGTCAGGCTGAATTCCTACAAGAAGAGTATAATTCACGCTCAAATGTAGGACGCATGTTGTATATAAGCAATAAGAGAAGGACAGTAGTGATTATCTGAAAATCACTTTATTAAATCTTGTAGTGAAAGTAATGCGCAAACAAATTCTGAATTGGATGGTTATCTGGACAAGTGTATAAGCCACGGCACTCCGTATCTTACAATGCAGTAGATTGCGTCGTGCGACAATTTTGTCGACTTGTTTCGCAGAACAAATTTTTTCCCATATCTTTGAGAAACGAAAAACTACATTAGTTCCCTAACTCGTAACATCATGTAGTGGTAAATAAAGTGATAACAATCTGGATTTGAAACTACTCTTGAGACAGCTCCAAACAACGGTGATGTACACAAATGACATGTTTAATTTTCCTTACCAATGTAAGCGATTTTAATGTGGATACGGATGCAAGCGTTGATAATGTATGTGGATTCTTGTCACTTTTCCTGTAAAGCTTTTGCGGTGCTAACGCAGCTAAAATGAACATGAATAAGGAGAAGTCAAAAACGTGCTTTCGATGAATCACGAGTCACATTATACAGCAGTTGCAAAGGAAACTTTCCATGGATAGTTTTTATAATTAAAAAGTAATAAACTATTGGGGATTCGCGACGCAAAACTATGAGGTATCTGCACAGCTCAGTATATGCGGAATGATGGAATCCTTTTTAGTAAAATGCAGCAAGCAAAAATGCATACACTGCCGCTTGCTTGCGAACGTGACTTCATTCTGGGTTTGAAGCATTATTGGTTTTAATTGCAGCCCACTTTGATGTCGCTAATTAATGCAGAATCTCCTTTGCTGTTAGTCGAATGCCTTTGGGTGGGCTCCGCTCCATGTAATAGATACCATCATAATATTGTTGCTCAATGAAGCAAAAGCCGATAGAACCATGCATGTATGCAAAGCAAATATGAAGGCAATGAAAGATACAAAAAGAGATTGCACTTTAAAGCAAATATATACGCTTTTCGCAGTTTACGTAACCAGACTGAATTTTCGTGCAGATGATATACAAGACCACATTATTACGAGGAGAGTGCTATTAAAGTTTTCTATTTAATGAATTATTACACTTCGATTGAATAGTAAGTACATGCGACGCTTCGATAGCCTTTACATTCTAGTAATACCGATAAACACCACTTTCATGCATGCTGGTGGTATAACTTGAGTATTACGTGTGGTTTGTATAGTCATATTCCTTTATTGTCCTGATTTTGTCGAAAGTGTGGTGTGGACCAAGCACTGGTAAGGATTTAAGTGCATAGATCGCTGGAAATCAATGAACACATCGCTTGCGAACAGGATGTTGGAAAATAGATGGAGAAAGTTGGAACAAGTATGCATACCCTTAAATGACTGTGTGAGTGAGGTTATGTACATGTAATGATTAGTTTTGCAAAATAGTGGTTTTTCACCGAATACATAATAAAATAATAAGGATCAATGATTTTGTTTTACTGGAGAGCTAGGGCCTCATACTTAACGCCTAAAATTTGAAAATCCTAATAGAGCGTGTCGTGGAATACAAAAAAAAGTTTTTTTTGGATAAAGCGCAGGTTCTGGATAACTAAATACTGATTCTAAGACAGTTTAATGTGCTAAAGGGAAGGTTAAATGGCCTTGAAATTTAATGAAATATTTTTTATCAGAAATCAGCTTCTTACTCAATCAACTTATAAACTGTGTAAATGACCGCAAATAACTTCGTAATAGATCGATGTCTTTGTTGAAAGTTGTACATTCTCTGAATTAACATTTTTTGGGGGAAAGTGTTAATGTGAAACATCTATCATAATATGCTATTAGTTACAGTTGGCTTTTATCATACATGCATAGGAATTCGGTACACCCCGGCTGAAAATGTGTAGTGTACATGAGTACTTTAAAATTCAACAGCATGTTAAACAGAAAGTGTACTACTTCATTAGAAACTTCATTACCGTATGAAACATAAAGCTATTTTTGCTCATCCCAGGGTGATGATCATTCCATGCTTGAGTAGCAACCAAACTGCTAGATGCAAGAATATGTGTCCTGCAAAGTAACTGCATACTTGTACACATGTATTTAGCCAAAATTCTGCTGTAAAGTAATTGAGCTGAAATGGCCTTTTGACACCATTACTTATAATAATAGCCACTGAAAAATTCAACAGCATGTTAAACAGAAAGTGTACTACTTCATTAGAAACTTCATTACCGTATGAAATATAAAGCTATTTTTGCTCATCCCAGGGTGATGATCATTGCATGCTTGAGTAGCATCCCAAACTGCTAGATGCAAGAATATGTGTCCTGCAAAGCAACTGCATACTTGTACACATGTATTTAGCCAAAATTCTGCTGTAAAGTAATTGAGCTGAAATGGCCTTTTGACACCATTACTTATAATAATAGCCACTGAAAAGTAATGGGAGTAACCACGAAACCCATTTACATCTGTGTTGACTTGATTGTATTGCGCATCAAAGAAGATTTGAACCACTGCACTGAGAGTAAAATGTTACCAGAATCTTTCGCAGTACCGGGAACTAAAAAGTTCATACATAGAAAGCATTAGTGCCGACGTGTAGAACCTTTTATATACTATTGCCTGAAATATGCTTAAATAAGTCCATTTATATATTCAAGAATTGTTACCAAGTAACAATGTACTTGTAACTGCTAGTGCAAGCTTAGGAAGAAAACTGAAGGAAATGCATTTTCCTATGAAAATGTTTTATTGGATTCGAGTAACGAAGAAATAACTGNACCAAGTAACAATGTACTTGTAACTGCTAGTGCAAGCTTAGGAAGAAAACTGAAGGAAATGCATTTTCCTATGAAAATGTTTTATTGGATTCGAGTAACGAAGAAATAACTGGGGCTATACAACACATCTCGAAATTGTCTATTAAATTATTGAATAAGCCAGACATGACAGTAAATAAGCACTCTACACTGGCAATGTCATTGCAGAGACTTGCTTCAAAAAATCAAAACCGTAAAACAAGGAAAAACAGAGAAATTGAAGTTAAGCTCTCCTCACGTTCTTCAGGGTTGATTCATAAGCTTCGTGAGGTGACGTTCTACGTAACAGGATATTGTTGCACCATTCTTTCTATTCACTTTTCCAAGTGTTTTCTTCAATAATTTAATAAAATCCTGAAAGCATGCACACACACACACTGACAATGAGTATTTGTTCTAATTAGTTCAAAGTCCTAATTAATGTTAACGCTGTGGCTTTTGAGTAGCTAAGAAGTAAATAAAAAGTATTGTATCCCTTAGAAGAAATACAATATGGATTGTGTAGGCATATTGAGTTGTATATAACGTGCAAGTGAATTAGGGGCATCACAATCACAACCCGATTACTGATGGCATTCACTGCCTAAGATAGTTCAGGATGTTCATCCAACAAAAATAAAACATGACCAGTATGATTAGTTTTCATATTTAAACTCAAATATTAAGGTACAAATAGTAATGATGGAATGGTCAGACGTACATCAGGGATTTGGCTAGTACGGGGCGACTTAGATCAGAGTAGATCGGAGTAACTTTCGGTTTTTCTTATGGGGATTTCTTATGGGCCCCCTGTTACATGTACAAAATCACATGTAACAGCCCTTAGCAAATATTTCGAAATGCTCTTAAAACACTATTTTTCAGCTTCAAACAACTTACAATGCATCGCCCTGCAAGTACTATTACTACCTGTCTACTTAAGTGACATTTAAGAGATCAAAAGCATTTTGTAAGAAAATTTTGGATTTCGAAATATTTGCTAAGGATCCCTTCAGTTAAAATTACTTCTTATGTCTCACTGTTATTCCCCGTAAGAAAACCCCAAATGTCAAAAGTGGACTCTAAAACGAAAATGTCCTTTAACTTGGTGAAAACTGGCTATGGAATTAAAGCGTTTTGCATGTATTCATATTTCATTCAAGTCTACTCCGATGCCCCTTATCAGCCGAATCCATGATTTACCTGTCTAACCATTCTCTCAAAAGTGCAAACTACGGCAAACCACTCTCAATGTTTACTTACAATACATATAAAGCAAACTGTTAGTATATCCAAGAAAAATTATCGAAACAAAAGCTTTGAGAGATACATAAATGCTTAATTAGATTAGTAGTAGCTAAATAAACTTTTAATCATTCACCAGTTGTATGTTAAAACAGAGTTATATGATTTCGTAATTAGAAAACAAAAGAATTATTACCCATACAATGGAATGATAAACAATTCCGCATCGAATGTTAGTGGAAAAAACATAAAAGCCCTTTTTGAATCAGATGAATACCGTTGAAATGAATAAGTAGTAGAAGCCACAAATAGACAAACTAAATCTCTTTCGGATTTACTCTTCAAAAATTAGCTGTATAAATTCCAGTTTTGTAAAGCAGAATAACCACCATGATGGGTTTCTTTCCAACAAAGTAATGTGACTTTCCCACTTTCACCTATGTAATGTTCACATACGCTCGGTGAACATTGATAAAATCTATTATTAAAAAGCCCAGAATTGGATGCTGGAAAACAAAGGACTAATAAAATCTCCATTTGTCAAAGTGAACACGAAGGGTTTCTGTTCACAAACCTAGAAATGGGAGTTTATTGCATTGATTTGTTGCGGAAATGGTCTATTGAAGCAAGTATGGTGATACCAACATAACCGGCAACTTATGCTTTAAAAGGAAACTCATGTAGTGAGCTGTAGATTATGAATTGGTGAGCAAATTATTTGAGTGCTCTTTGCAGTACTATTATTGACATGTTTCCCCGACCGATTTATTCCTCTACGTTCAAGACCAACTGCCATATAAAATTCCTTCGGATTGCCAGAAGCACCAGAAGGTTATAAATTACGAAGGCTATCAACTACTGCAACTGGGGTGTCATTAGGAATGATGCAATAAAATTAGAACATCTAACTAGACTTAAACTTTCGAAATTATGTAAGAATAACAATAAAAAATACCTACTGCAATAAACTATGGTATTTGAACTAGCCAAAAGAAAATCCTCGTTTCCCTCACCTGCTCCAACAGAACTACAATGAAAAGCGAGTAATTGCTTTCAATTATCATGACAGCTTGCTTTAACATTAGCTCTTTGGATTCTCAAATCATACCATAAATTTCACCTGAATTTCATTAGCTTACTTTAGAACTTTCTGACCTCACATCTTTTCAAAGAGAAAGTGAAAGATTAGCTAGACAAATGTGATGGGAGACTAAAGACAAAAATCGTTATAATATACATTTACTTCTGAAATATCTAAATATTTTACAGAAATAAAGTTTTTTGAACTTGTGCCGTGCAAGCTTATAGATGACGAAATATTCCCAACAAAAGCGCAAAAATAGTTTCGGAGCAAGCTGAATTCCAACTTCCAAAATGACTTGAATCTACCTAACAGACAGTCCTGTTTTTTAATGGA
>JAANSM010001481.1:0-18409 GCA_036850725.1 Orchesella villosa
AATTGTATTGAGGATTCAATTGTGAATGTTCCATGCGATTTCATGAGTTGAGCCGAGCTCAACTCAAATAGAAAACACAATGCTTACTCATCCTTGCTCTGCATATGTATGCATATACTTTTACTTGTACAGCAGAGTGCTGGAGAGTGGAGTATGTATATGTATGAATGCGTGTGTGCCTGATCCTATCTCACTAACTAAAGGCTGAACGAATGTTTATTAATGCGTTCGTTCGTAATTTCGTTGTTTCGCCCATTGAAGTAACTATAATTTTTATATATTCTTAACATGAATATGGACGGTAAAGAATCAATTTTTTCAGGCAATCTACTTTTCATAACACGTTACAGTAAGTCGAGTACGTTTAGTTGATGATACAATGTTATGGCATTGCATTTCTTGACGTCATTTTCCTATGAATGTTGTTTTAAAATTATATTTCTTTAAAACTATAGAATAATATGTTGTTCTATTACTTCTATCATTATTGTAACTACTATCATATAAATTTAAGCCAAAAATCTGCATTGATTTTTAGTATTGAATTCATGCGTTACCAATAGTCCGTTTAGTAAATCTTGCAACTGCAGCAAAATTGACTTTTGCTTTTGCATGAAACATATATGTTACTGTTGTGAATTTGACAATCACATTCACATTCTTATGTTTGTGGTTTTCGAAGGAACTCTAAATTCAAGAAGGGCAAATTCTCACAACAAGCCACAATTCACAAAGCGCAATCCAAATAGAAACTGCGTATACACTTTGTGTATTTAGACTCCCAACAAGTGAATATAATTCATACAATCACAAATAGAAAGGGAAATAGAATTCATAAAGGGAAATCGCTTACTCTATCTAGCCCATTAAAGTTGCTCTTGAATTATGCACTTTATGAGTGGAGGGAATACAAATATAATGAAATTCTTACCCACCTTAGCTCATCGTCGTTCACTGTCACCCGTCATCTCCACCACAACTTTTTACCCTCTTTCCTTTCTTTATGTTTTATATAGTTGGTGTTAGTATTAAAACTGAAATGAAAGGCCGTGGCAAAGTTTACACGCATATGTATGGTTATTTTGAACTTGATGATCCATGTAAACTTTCACTATACATGTATATATATCTGCATCCATCTGCATAGTCATTTACTGACTAATTAAGGGTTTTTATTCATTTTTAGTCCCTTTGTACCCCCGTTGGAAAATTGTTTACCTAATCAGCACGGCACGCTTCGCCTCCCTTCAGCCTTCCGCTTGAACATTCTGAGCAATCACTTGACGATGGCCTAGGGAAAGTCGGAAAAATAAATGTTGTGTAAATGATGTAAGAATTGCAAGTGAATGGTATGTACATAAGGGCACGAAAGTAGGCAGGTCTCCTTTGGGACACCTGAGGCAGCAAAAGCTGAAGAGAGGCAAAGCTCCTGCTCCTGCTTGAGCTTGTTCACTGTTTTCTCCAGTTCATATTCTGCAACTTTTCTGTGCGCCACATAATAATGTATCTTAGTTTTCACTCGGTTGCTTATTATGCCGACTTATACGTGGTTGGAACGCATGTGGATATACATGATGTGCTCAAGTATGTATATTATTCCCTGGTGTTTCTTTCCATTTTCTTGATCGTTTGAGGCTTGCCACTTCAACCAAGTCCGGAGAGGTTCCAGAGCTACCCTGAGAGATTCGCCAGAAGTTCAACTCAATACGTTCAAAATCCACACAACTGAAGTTTCGTACTGACAGCTTTAGGAGTTAAGTTAGCACGCACATCCTGGATTCTGGCTATATAGCTACATCATGAATTTCTGTTGCCCAATGCTAATGTGTTTTGTGTTTGTAACGTACTCCCTAAATTTTAAGTAAGGAAAGGTGGAGGAGTGTGAAGCTCTTCATCTTATTGAGTTAGTCAGCAGAAGGCTATACACAAAGAGCAAGAGAAGAGGAAACTCTTGATAAAATCGTAGCCGTGTTGAATTGTACTTCATTTCCACTTGCATGCCGAGAGGATATTTACTTTCTTAAAAATTCAGAAGTGCATCGTAGTACAACTTTCGTAAAATGAGTGTTCACGTACATCCTTACAATCTTCATGAATTTGACGATGGAATACGGAGTAAGCTGGATGATCGAGTAAAATGTGGTGCCAGTTTCAGGAAAAACTCCATTGAAACGAAACGAGAAATCAGGAAGAATGAAAAGGGGGAGACAGAATATATAAAAACTCTCTGCGTCAGTTCTAGACGTGAAAACTACCAGCATCCATACTTGGAAAAGGAATGTAGGAAAGAGAACCCACATTTTCATAACACCGCACTTATAAAGCGGTGAATGGTTGAGGATCACAGAGAGATGAAACTTAAATTTTTAAAACCATTCTCACAGGAATCTGCTCGAACATTACAGAAAATTCGGCACTGGTTAGGAAAGTATGCATCATCATTACTTACTTTTTGAGGGGATGGAGTGGATGCATAGATGGTGGTTTGAAAGGAGCGTTGAAAAAACCCATATAATATTCTATACAACAAAAATGATACTTGTAGTGCAGTGATGCTTGTTCGTTCGCTCCCACATAGTCATTTACAGGATTGTTACAATGCACTACTCCATTAAATTTTGGATGCAGTTGCACTCGTCTTAATAACCGTTGCACTGCATTTCAGTTTTGCTATTTTCTATTATTATAACCTCCGTCCCGTATTCAGTACTAAAAAGAACATCATGTGTAAGGTCGTAGATAGATATAATATGTGTTCACTCGAGAAAAAATATGCCGTGCAGAGGAACATTTTACATATAGTATAAACCATTTTACAAAGGAAATTTGATGGAAATCAAGATAACAATATATGTAGTGTACTCAAATACCGCTGTTTCATCTTCACTTTATGAGGACTAGGCACACGATGCAAACTGCACAACCATTTATTTTGTATTGTGGTGGGTTAATGTGAGTGTATGTAAAAGTGCATGGGGCAAGAACCGGAACGGGAAAAAATATACTTAATGATTCTTGATTATGATGCTTATACATTAAATAGGAAAATGCACGCTCCACTTGTCAACCCGATAAAAATTCACATTTAGTGCTTTTTATCTACCCTACCTTATGAATTTTTCGTCTTCCACCATTTTTCTCTAAAGGTTTATCAGTGAACGTATCCTGATTGTTCCCTCATTTAAGCAAAAAATGATTTCCTTGCACACGCACCAATTTATATGAGGGATTGTTTATTAACAAGAGAAAGCATATCGCACGTAAACACAAACGTGAGTGCAATCTTTTAAACTCACTGTCTGTCTTAAAACGAAATGAAATGAAGCAATGTTTTAGATTTTGCTTTTTTATTTTTCCAAGATTAACAAAATGTACAATCGACCATAAAAAAAACCTGGAACAAACGGTTGGAAATTGTCCATTGTCATGAATGCGCGTTGAACACTTTGTCCTTTTCCCATTTGTATCATTCATTGCTTAGATGGAATAAGCACATTTGGTGCTTTCCAAGAGCAAATGTCAAAATCACGTCATAAAACACAGGAAATGGAAAAACAACAAGATAGGCTTCACTTGGAGGGTTACATAGTATCATAAATCCCCATTTGATTTATGAACATGACAGACAACGCTGAAATAGTAACAATACAACTTTCCAACGTTTGCAAGAGTAGGAGGACGGACGTGCCTACTGGAAATAAAAAACATTCAACAAGACAAAAAGAGAAAATAAGAGAGCATTCTCAAGTCTACTATGGAAGACCAGAGTAGCATGTTAAGTACTTTTTGCCTCAAGGTTTACGTAAGTTGTTCATATAAGGTGTTCAGGTCCACAACATTCTACCTTCAAGTATACACTACACTACGATATGTACAACCTTCCAGCGGAAGTGAAGCTGGGCTTGATGTTCAAAATTTTGGGAGGAAAAGAAACAAAAGAGGAGTGTCAAGAGAAAGATCAAAATTAAGTAGACCGTGACGAAGAATTAAACGTGGTAATCATGTTGATTATATGCTACCATTCACTTGAAAAATGCTCAGCCTGTTTTTCGTAATGGCCTTTTTTCATCGGGGAAAGTGTGGGCTTGCCGTGGGAAAGCTCACAGCTTGACCTCACATTAACTTGCCACAAAAAACAAGGAGTTGCTGACAGATAAAGAAAGGAGCTGTATACAGGGAAAATGTGATTGTGTGAGTGGGAAAGCAAAGAGAAAATTATGGGGAGTGTGACTAAAATACTTAGAACTCTTGCTGCAGAATACATATTTATACAGTCGTATGTTTTTGTTTTATAACTTGCTCCCATGTTCTCCTATCTATACATTAGCTCAAAGCAGTTAATGCGCCATAATGCTTGTTACAAAAACATGGAAATGGTGTAAGAATCAAGTGTAAGTTATGATTAATTTGATTTTCTGGGAAAATACTTTGTTAGAAAAATAGACGATGCGGGGAATCGTTTTTGTGTGTATCTTGTATCTACTTTTGTGGAAAGAAAAATGCACTCACGAAATGCTAATACATATATAGTGAGCAAATTCAAGCTCTGTTTCATTTCATGATCCTTTTCCTCTCAGCCTAGTATTCCATTGCATGAATGAAATGCTCACATTATAAGTATAATATGTATTGAGCCAACTTTTGTGTTTAGTAACGCGTGCATAGCCGGAAAATGTTTTGTCGTTTCTTCATATTTGCTCATTTTCTACTCTGTGTACTTTCAATGCATAAGTGAAGAGTAATTTCATCCACCCACTTCTTCTGAACAAGCAACAACGTCGAAATGTGCTCTTTTTAAAGTGAACACAAGTTCACCATTTATTTTGATGAAAATTGGAAAATTGAATGAGAATGTGGCTCTTGTATATATATATATTATGTACATAATATCTTGTTTGTTTTTAGTTTCACCACAAAACTCTAGTGAGCTTCGAGTAAGAGGACTTTAACTTTCACCCTCTAGTAGTAGAATCCTAGTTTTTCGAGTGGTGTTCACGAAACGTACACCAAAAACGAGTGTTTTTTGCTCGAGGCAAGTAATTTTTGACATGACAAAGTGTAAACATTGTATTGTGATAACGATACACACAATCAGGCAAGCCTACACTCATTGTAAATTCATTAGGTTTAAGCTACACTTGTGAACCAAATGCTATATCAAGAGTTCAAAGTAGTTGATAGCTGATGCCCTTTTCTCATCTATTTCCTCATTCTCGTCTTCTTTCTGCCTATGGAGTATAAATGTAACTCTTATTTGGGGGTAAACCGTTATACGTCAAGTAACTTAATATATATGTACTCATATGTACTTGCAAACTCAAGAAGCATAGAATTGGATTTGGTGATTGAAAATTTCATATGATTTCTCGCACCGCATGGCATTAATATAGCTCATTGAAAATCATTGTACACTATTACATTTTTAAGTACACACATAGAAAGTAAGACTGGATGATTTTCCCAGACTGTGTGTGTTGTAAACTGGAAAAGCTACAATGTGAAAGCAATCCCATGCCTTATGGCAAATAAGTCTGTTGAAATTCATTTCCGAGATTCGACACAAGTCTAATGCATTCCTGACATTAAAACCGTCGTTACAATGATTCCCATCGAACATTAAACGGAAGAGAGTTATAAATGCAGGAATGAAATTCAACGATTATTCTTATGATTACGGTTATGTTTCAATTTTACTATATTACTGTGCCCATTACAACAGAGACTTAGAGCGGTGTGCCTATCTACAACTAGCAAAATGGAAGCCAGGGTGCCTGAATATGTCAACTGCAAAAATCAATTCGACATAAACAACTCCTCACGTTGTTCCACGCAGCTTTCCTCCGAAATGTTCAATCTCATTTGAGCATCATCATCTTTTGTAGCTTTTGAGAATGCGTAACAATCCAAAAAGAGATTGTCTAATGCTAAAGAGCATAGTATATAGTCACATAATATGTATCTGTTACATAGAAAAGTGATACACTGGAGGAAAAAGCATATAAAATAAGAGACTTAAAATCTGGACGACGTTCTTGAGTAAAAACTTTCTCTGCTGAAGATCCGATTTCATCTCCGGTGATCGTTTACTTGCCTTGCCAAAAAATGAGATTTGTCGATATAAAATTATGTCCCATGCCTTATTTTTCTCTCACACTTTGAACATTCACTCAATGTATAATGCCAAGCCATTTTGGAGGAGAAACGAGATTTTTCTGAGGAGCAAGACAACGAGGCGATTGCGGCAAATAAAAACTTGCTTTAACAAATAGGGTATGGCTTGGGAGTTAAGGTTTGTTAAGGAAAAATCACTGTGTTGACATTGGAGAGCTTTTGTGTGTTTTCCGATACACATAGTACTCAAGAAACTGGATTTTGACCCGGTTATTTTATTAGGGCTCAATATATGAAGAAAAAAAGTCTCGTTTGAAAAGAGAAAGCAAAGTATTTTTTATACCATTTTACATGTACTCATATTAAAGGTAAGTTTACTAAAAGGGTATACTCTTGTCACATCAATCATCGTCAGCATCATAGAAGGCACATGCACAAACAGGAACAGAAACGTGTGTGTAGCTAAAAAGAACTAAGTTTGTGTGAAGGTAGAGAGAGAGAGATAAAATGAAATTGGGGAAAACAGCTAATACATGATTACAAGTGGATATGATCTTGTAAAAACGAAAGGAACTCGTGCTGCAACTTGTTCTCTGTACAGTGAGAGCCGAGTACTTTGTCGATGTTGTTGAAAGGAAAAAGGCCTCCGGATATTGAACATGTAAGAAATGACTGAATGGAGGAACTGCTAAAAAAGAAAGTTTGGGAAAGTGAAATAAGCTCATTCAATGAAATAAAAAGCGTACCTTACCCCTTACCTATATTATAATACACGGACCAAGAGTACACAACACATAACGATTGAGTAGCTTACATTTCTGAAAAAACAACAACAAGAAAAATCCTGTTTTTGACTGTTTGTTCAAAGAAGTTTCTGCTAGATAATATTGTTATATAATACTATATACGTACATGGAGGCTATATAAAAACGTTTTCTTATATTGTGATTGGAGTACTTATACTTCCGGCGTCTTTCGATTTCCTCTTCAATATTTCAGAAAGTTTTTTAGTTGTAGTTTCCCAAAGAAATGGATACTTTTTTGAGGAGATAGGAAATTGTTAAATGGGCACAAAAAGAAGTTGATGTATTGTTTGAGAATTTTTTTCACGTGGTGGTTGAACCCGATGTAAAAGTTTTATTTTGTATTCCTACATTTTTCCTTGCAAGTTTCCAGTTTACTAATATTTTATACATATATATACTTACATTTTATGTTATTAAACTCGCATTAGCAGTCTTTGAAAGTCAACAGGCGGAGCGCAGAGGTTGTGTGATAAGAGTATTTAGTGTGCTAAGTAATCTTGATGCAGATTTAAAAGTTCCATGAATCATTCAAATTATTATACCCGACTAACGAGACTATACACTATAAGATTCACTTTAATTGGAAAACCCCCAAGAAAATAATTGTTGAATGTGTTTCTAAATTGCTTTCCAAAATTTGGCAGAGCTCGTCGATAATTTATTACCAGTTCGAGATTAAATTCTCGTGGTTAGTTTGGCGAAAAAATCACTTTCTCACAGTAGGAGTCATGAAGAGCAAAGCCACATGCAGTAAAAGCTGCAAGAACTGACTGATGCAAGGAAATATGTAGAGAGCTCAGACAACCTGATTTCGCCCATTCGTTATTGCTTCGTAAGATTACATGGTTGTTTTCTATATAAATGTATGCAAGCTTATACAAATCTTATATATTATTATATATACGATGCACTCATAGACTTTTTATGTGGCACACTTTAATTTAGTTGCTCATCAGAACATCATGAAGCGTGGCGAAAACGAGGAAATATCGGGTGGTGGAGGGTTGGTCGGAGCATATCTGTGACAGAAAATAAAAAAGGGAAATAAAAAATGGCCAACATTTGCTCAAATGAGTTACAGCATCCTCGTGAAAATAAATCCTAACTTAAATATGTAGGTCGACCAACGACAGTCAACTCAAAGGGTATATATAGCCCACTATCAACTGTATTGTGCTGGACCACCAAGATATCAAACTTGTACATTATGAAGAGGAAGTATAAAGAAGAGAGGGAGCGCTTTAGTAGTAAACAGAAAAAAAGCTATCATCATTCAGGACTTCGTAGTGGTAGTTGCCTCTGTTCGGTCACCGTACAGTTTTTAGTCAGGTTCTTAGACATTAATTCATGCCCTAACGAAATTGGCTTGACATTTAATCACCCTTTACTAAAAAAACCTCCTCTCTGTTTTCTTCTTCGGTTACTCCTTCCATCTTTGTGTGCTACGCTATGCTGTTTTATGTGCCCATAAGATAGAAAACCCGTCACCGTGGCCATCCACTCACTAACCAAACCACTTTTTGTCTCTAAATAATATCCCTTCCAACTTATAGATAGTGAAAGCCAATGTAATATGTACATACATTAGATTATTTTGAACTAGTTGGACCACTACAACTTCAAAAGTATTAAAAAGTATCTTCTTGTTCTTCCTCCCTCGTATTTTTTCCAAATAAGACACAATTTTTTTTTCAACGACTTGGCCAACTCGTTTGTAAGAGGTTTCTAGGAAAGCAGAAAGTCATATTAGTGGGAGATCGATGTTTCTAAAGAGTTGGAAAGTGGGAAATAGAGAAAAATAAGGAACTATCTGTTGTGCAGTTTTACTTACATTTAGTTTTCTTGCAAAAATATATGGCCTAGTCAACAGTGCCAAAAAATAGTAGGAACGAAGAAATCGAAGCGACAAAATGGCTTACTTTTTCTACATTTTAGAGTGCAGAGCTGCATTCATGTGTGAGTCCATGTATAAACTTGTGTGAGCCTTTGGGTGAATTGTCGAATCCGATAAAAGTCGGTTATTATTTTTATTCTTTAACGTCTTTCTCCCTTCTTTAGCTTCTCTTCCTTTGCTTGAAAGTTAAGAAGACCTGCACATTCATGTGTAGTAAATTGACTTTTGTCAGACTTAAGTATGTAGACTCGGTATACATACACACATTTTGATATTCATATCTGGCAGAGCATACGATAGAGTTAGATAACATATGAGTAGAAGGTGATGCATTACCGATGACCAATAATATTCGGATTCGCTCAAGCAGTCAAAAGTTGGACATGAGATAGTGGATATTGCTCAGTGTTCATACATCATGAGCATATACCGTCCTAAGAGAAAGTCTCCAACTTCTGTGCCTTTCTTTATAACTGGGTTGGTGGTAAAGCAAGGAAAGCTAGGGGAAATAGGATCGTCAAACCATTTTTCCTTGTGACATATTGTATTACAACCAGCCAGTCTTTTTTCCTTGCTCTTGGATTAGTATGGCAATGGCAGGATGCTGTCGTCTTCACTCTGTGATGTTTTATTGGTGATACTATTTCAGGATACATTGATGCGTTTGGTTGATGTAATCTGAACATTTTTTCAGTTAACTGCTGCTATATTGCTCTCGGTTTTTAGAAAGTGCAAGTGGTCTTGGAGAGTGTGGGGTCACACTCAATACTTTTGGAAACTGTCAATGTGAAAGCCGCATCGAGCCCTTGAGTAATGGAGACTAAGAGGTATTTTCCAGTGATCGCTTTCTTTTCACGCATTTTTTTCTTTCTTTCCTTCTCTCTATAAGATTACACAGAAGCAAATACATTTACGGAACTTTGGGGCACACTTGTCTACTGTTTTTAAGGTTTCCGATCCCCTCTTTGGAATCCTATTTTGACTTAGCCAGGCATTTGATTTCATTTGACTTACACACTGAAAAAGCATGCATTTATCTGTCTATTGATGGTTGGTCACCCACCATTCTTTCCAATTTACGGCCGTATCTCTAGTTTATATCTCAATAAACTGACAACCAAGAATTTGTTTGGTGAATTCCTTGTCAAACTTGTGTGGATTGGGAAAACACCGACTTTTATGAAAATGTATCTTCGCATGGCAGCCGTTAATTCCAGCACTTCATTTTCAAAAACGCAGACAAGAAAATGTATAAGATATATGCCATTCCACATATTTTTATGCATTCTATATAAGAGTGTGCGAAGTACTAACAGCTCCAAATTCTTCTTCGTCAGTCATTTTCCCCAAGCTGCGTGGCGGATGTTCGATGCTGTTTTTTTTATCTCCTTTACTGACTCAAGTAAATGAGTAGAGTCTTCACACAAGTCACTTCCGCCTGACTTTTTCATAAGTGAAGAACAAGAACAAAAAGTCAAGGAGAGGGAAAACTTTTGGGAAAAGTAAATCAACGAGTGTTCGATGTGATGCAGTGTGTGTAAGTAAAGGCTCGTATAACTTACATGCTTTTCGTTCCTAGAGACTGTGGATGGATATCAGTCAAATTAAATGCGTTCGTTTCTCCCTTCATCTCCTTGTTCTGGTCCAATCTCAAGGGAGAAATTCTACAGAGTTGTCGATTAAGCTCTGTTATTTTATACACTAGTAAAAGTGCATATTGTAGAGTATAGTCGCTTTTGCATTGATGAGAGAAAGAGATAGAAAGGTTATTCTCGCAGTGGCAAAAGTATATTATAGTGTTGGTGAGATGTCTGCTTGCATCGGTTCAAGTTTTAGTATATAAAAAAGCAACCTTGCACGTGCCACCTTGGGTAATTAGTGAGTCGAAGTCTCACAAAATTTCATGGTTTGCTCTTCCTCTCTGTCTATTTCAATTCCTCACGCTGTGTTAGCTTACGAACTAAAAGCATGAAGCCAGCTTATGGGTAATTAAACGCCCTAATATCACACGTCAGCATGAATTTTATACTTTGATCTCAAAGGGTTACAATGATAAAGAGTAGGAAATAATGTTAAGAGAAATTGTGCTACAAAATCAGGGATTTGGTTGTTGTACAACCGTCCAAGGATTGACAAATGTGTATGGATTTCGACTTTAACATCCTCTATCAACTTGCACGAAGCGTCTTAAAAGACGTGGAATTAGGCATTAAAAGATAAATCTACCGACAAACATTTGATGATATCCGACTCGTTTTCTTAGGGCGAATCTCCCAGCGCTCACTTCATATTAAAAGGATTTCATTCAATTTAAAGGTACTCTGCACATCCATAAAAAGAAGCATGAACTGCGAGTTGCAGCTACAGTCTTGAATTTTAAGGTTTGAATTGTGGTTCAAATCCAATTTGGAGCTTACATGTCTTTCAATCGTGAATGAAAGGGGGTGTTTTTGTCTTTCATTCTTCATTGGAACTATCCACTGTCTTTTATCTTTTTTAATGCCCTTGTTTTCAAATGTAGTTAAATGAAAGTGTAGCGTGTAGTGGGACAGAAACGAATCATCTTCATGTAAGGGAGCATATATTATGATTATGAATGTATCATATCTCGTACATAAATACTCGAATGAATTTGAAACCTCATCGACATTTACCATCTATAAATGTATGTGCAAAATCGTTTAATATTGCTTGTGAAGCCGTGTTTTCGGAGCGGAAATGTGTTTCTAAAAATACAGGGCAATTATACAAGCTGAGAAATGCAGGTTATTAAAATCTACAGATTCATAAATGTCACAGTTTTATGTTCCGTTTGCAGAAAATATGCAAAAGAGTCACGTAAAAATAGACATTTCTCCATAATTAATTTTCGGTATCTGCACAAAGAAACAGATTTAAAGTTTTCGTACGTACGTGGCATAACAGGAAAATTTAGCATCCGTAATTTAAATATGGGTTACTGCTTCCCACTCCAACTCTGATTTTCAACCTTCAAACTGTTTAGAAAATCGTGCTGGTCCGTAGCATTGCATATCACAGCGTTCTTAGAACGTGGATAAAAAGAACGAAAGGGAAAATAAATTTTTAACGCTTTGATGATAATGATGATGGTGGTGATGATGACGCTACTTGTTCCTGCTTTTTTCTTTCCTGCATTGCGATTCTGTGTTAAGTTTGCAAAAGTATTCATTCCACTTCTTGAAAAAACGCTATTAAACTAAGTAGTTCAAGTGCTTCCCTGTTTTTTATGGGTCGCCCATTAATGAATACTTATGCATAGGACTAGAGAGAGCTTTTTTCACTTTTCTTTGCACTCGCAGTTTTACAGTATTCTTTTTTTGTTTCAGCATAACAACTTATTATAAAGCTTGCTTTCTTTAAATGGAATTTGAGAGATGTGAGACGAACTGACTGGGAATGGAAAAAAAGAACGCCACTACTAACTGAGAGACCTTTTTCTGCGCTTTAGAATCTTACTTTCTCTACCAAGAAATGGTTTTGCTTGCATTCAAGTATTTGGGAAATGAAAGGGATGTTGAATGTTAATAGATACGTGAACCCATATAAACGGCTTTGATTCACTTACAGTTACTTTGAGTTGTGGGATTTTGTTAGAATAATTTGCATGCAAATAGTCTCTGTATTCATTGCCTGAGCTCTCATTCATCCATTCTCATTTGAATATATGTATATAACCCTTTACCGGTTTCAAATAGGATTTCTTAAAACTCTTTCAGAAATGATTCCTTTGTATTCCCTATTTCCCTGCAGTCTACTTTATGTGCACATATTGTGCATTATATGCATCATGTCCGTGCCCCATATTTTCATAGTGTACTTATATAGGTAGATAAGTGTACACCATTATGCAATTCTTATTCCTTGATATAAATGGAGAAGATTAACCATATATCATGCTTGTAATCCCTAATAAATATTATCAAGAGATGGAAACGACAAAAAACACTAATCCTGTTTTTCTCCTGCCGGCTCATTGAGTGAGAGCCTTGTTTAAATGTGAGAATGAATTGAAACGAGGCTTATTTCGTTTCTTTTTAACAGTCCCCCAAATGAATTCTTGTTACATATGGCATTAGAACCCAATTGACCAAACTTGTCATCCAATCAGTCCTTAGCTAGTACCAGTTGGAACTTTGGGTACTTGCTGTTTAGGACAAAGTACCAAACGAAGGCTCATTCATTTCAGCTACATCATTATGCGTTTGTCCACTAAAGACGGGTCCCCTTTCGGTTCCCAAAGTACTCGCGTGAAAAATTTGGCGGTTACTGGGTTCTGGGTACAGTACTCAATGGTTCGGAGTGAAATGCATGCTATTTTAATCCTATATCCATGTATGCAGTAAAATTATAGCTCATATTCATTGAAGCATTGTAGAAGCCACTCATTTATCTAATATAATCTAATCATGACATCATATAACAAAAGGATATTTTTATCCTTTACATAAAGACATGCCACACTCTCCAGTTGTCAGTTGTTCGAATAGTTCTATTTCCACCACACTTACAACTTGTGACTTGACACAAAAACAAAACATACTGAAGAACTCGGACTCAGTCATCAGTCAATACAATAATAATTATAATTTTTCAATACTGTACTGCACTATCACTATAATCACACTGTACTTGACTCAGTTGACTCTACCGACAACCATCAAACATTAAATAGGGAACTCTCTTAGTTTTATGAAGAATGAACCGAACACAAATTATCAATAAAAATGATTTCAATACATTCAACATTGAACATTAAAAACTACCATAACCCTTAATAAATTGTCAAACAAATAATAAAATGAACGTAAACTCCACAGAGACTAAATAAGATTAATATTTCCAACTACCAACTGCCACTACCACTTACACTAGTATTATAGTCAATGGTAAAAAACAATATTCAACTCAGCAGAGTCATGATCAGATGTACATACAGTATATGAGTTTGCAGTTTGACGTTTGTTGACTGTTGACAGTCAAATGTTTTCGTATATTTTTACTGTGTATACCAACAACAACACTCAAACCAAACGTCAAAGAGCATTATTATGGAAAACTACTGCAACAGCAAATGCTGTGCTTCGCGCGTTATTTTGAGTAAGGATTGACACCTAACCATTCGGTACCCGTTTGGTACTCGAAGTTTTTATTCTTTTCGTGAGCCTTCGCTAAAGCTAAGCCTTTGTGATACTGCATTGTTCTGTCCTCATTTGATACCTAATGTTCCGTTTCTCTCTCTTACGCCTTTTGGAACTTTGGGACTCCAAATCCAACTGCTGGTACTGGTTTATATGGATTTCATTGAGGGGGTGGTCAATTGGGCAGCTACAGATCGGAATTTTTATTTCTGTATAAATACTGTGAGCTATAATTGCAAACAGTGAGTAAAGCATGAAATATGAAACATTTTCGTGAAAAAAGCAAATATTGCGAATTTAGTACAGCTCGTTACCTTAGAATATCAGACTTTAAGGCTTTACAAGGAGCCGGTAATTTTAATATGTAGTCCTATGCACGTGTAATTAATCAAAGATTCCTGAAGATTAAATGTTGACGAAAATTCTTGTTTTCGCTGAATACAGGCTGTTAAAACTATTTTCGTTAAAGTAATCACAGCAATGTAATCTGATTATTGATAAATCGGTCGTTATAATACTTCAAATTAAAGGTTCTGTATTTCAATTAATAGTATTTCCAAGAGTCAGGTTTTAATTAGGGTTTCGTCCTACTGTGGAGGCACTCCAGCAGACGAATTTCCAAATAGCGCGTAAGGATTTGGACGAGCTAATGCAAGGTAGTCACTTGCCGCCGCGATCAGTCGATTCTAAATTACCTGAGTAATTAAAATACCATATATTTGTTTGATCAATTGGCTATGACCGTAATACAGTAAATAAAATTGTCAACATGAGACTTTCTCGTTTTGTGATTTGAATTATTTTGCAATTAACTTCATTTAAATGTTGAGGATGAATGGCAAAATGGTTGGACTCCATGAACAGTCGGCAGTCCTTTATGGTTTTACTAAAGTTACATAACAAAGTTACATTACACGTGTTTTTTGGTGTAATTTTTGAAAGTCACTGAGTTTAATATTTCACTAAAAATAAAAGAAAATAACCGTCCCGAGAGAACCTTTGAAACTATTTGGGTTTTTGGGTATCTTAATTTTGTTTCAGCAAAATGCTATCAAAGCTATACATGGATGAAGTATAATGGCAACCACTTGAATGTTCAAAGATTGCTACAAAATTTGTAAAAAATAAAGGCTATTACCAGAGCTGACTAAAGTATGCAAATAACTATTCCTCATTTGTTTTCAGGCTTCAGTCAAACTTTGTATGACGAAGTTTGGTGACCAAAGGAGTCATTTAAGCCCATGTTGTTAGCACATATTTTTTAGTTTTAAGCACACATCACGTATATTGCAACATATTTTGACATATTTAAAAAAATAACCGTAAATTTTGGTCAATATTTTGAACAAGAAAACTGGCTTTTAATTTGAGCACTTTAATAGATTTTCGAATATTTCTGGCAGCAATGACGATTATATTTGAAGTTTTGGCACATTTTTTTTTACTAATCATTCATCCATTATTGACACTCACCATAATAAAAAAGACTGGACTCGGCGTAACACGACCTATGACCTCATAACTAATATAGATAAAGTTCTCAGAAAAAATGGACCCTGACCGTTGATTACAAAGATAAGTCTAATTTTACCGATTTATAATTTATTACTATAAAAAAGGTTTTTGACTTATGGTGTGTAGCATATTAAACAGAGGACACAGACAAAATTAGAAACCACGCAATCTCTCATTACCATTCGAGGTTA
This sequence comes from Orchesella villosa, assembly GCA_036850725.1. NCBI lineage: Eukaryota > Metazoa > Arthropoda > Collembola > Entomobryomorpha > Orchesellidae > Orchesella > Orchesella villosa. The sequence goes on from JAANSM010001481.1 coordinate 15,677, forward strand.
ATAGGCACCATGCCAATATCCTCTGTAATTCGTCCAGTTCTAATTCCCTTCTCTTAAGATATTATACAAATACACATATTATAATACACAACATAACCGCTAAAAAATCGTTGATAATACCGCATGTATCCGCTCTCTACCCCGGCTTAATTTCTGATGACGAAACTTCCCAAGTAGCAATTTCTTATCTCAGTGTACTCGATGCATTGCTCACCAATTCTTTCCTTTGTACGCGATTAGTTTATTTTTAGGACACAGATCATGGAATTAAATATTTGTTAAAATAATTTAGTTACAGCCATTAGTTAAAAATACCGTTTATTGAATAAAATTATTTAATGCGTCTGGCAGTCATTTTAATCCTTTTCTGACTAAAAGTTCTACTGCCACGGGAATTATTTTATATTGAATTCAAATTTAAAATCGTATTGAGTACAAAAAAACGAGCAACGAAAACTCCACTATGATATCAAAATATCTTATCATTATTGAAATATCCGCCTCATTTCTTGTAATCTTACTTCTTAATGGTATTCAATATCAACCCTTTGCAATGGGAGATACTGTAAGTTATTTTCGTTGTAAATTTTCATTTATGCAATCAAATTTAATGTTTAATCTAACTCACTACAATAAAACTTCCAGACTTCCTTTACAAACATCAACTTGAGCAGAAACCATGTTGCCATTTGGTTTTACCCTCCTTTTAACGATGATGATCATCGATACAATGAGTCAAATCTTAAAGCCTTAGTTAATTTGGTCTCCAGTAAATTTGGGGCAATCGCAGTGGACAATACTCCGTTATTACAAACACGTAAAATACTCAATATATTCTATTACACGAAATGTTAAAAATTGCTAAAATATCTCTCTAAAAAATAATTTTTCTATTGTTCTATTAGCCAACCTCATTGAAAATATAACAAACAAGGTTGTCACAGTTCCCATCGTTGTGGCAAACCACAATAAGAAATCTAACAGTAAACAACATCTCCAGGTTATGATTTCCTTTGACATCTCCTCAAACGCGTATCATTCACTCAACCTAAGCAACAGTTCCTACCTAAACAGCTTCTTGGTAGGAAAGCATTATGCTGATAAAGCGAACAAAATTTATCCCAATACTGTGGACACTTTTCTTATGCATCATGACGACTATCTTCGTGTCAACAACAAAAAAAGGAAGGGCTACACATTTCTCCCAACTGAGCTTCATTCTGTGAGAAAATCTCTCAATAAAAGTAATGCTGCCCAAAACGCTACCAAATACAAATTAGGAATAACCATTTCCACAGCTCTTTGTGGGGTCACAGTCACGATGCACCCAACCCAAGAAAAAATTAAGACACTACTTCCCGCTCTAGTAGACTATGCTGATTTGATAATCCCCATCATTTACATTAGCCAGCCTTCTACCTTCGAGCTGAAACCTAATGAAGAGCATGCCGCCCAATTGGGAATATTAAGTGAATGCGAAGAAAACCTAAAAAATATCAAACCACAAATTGAAATTATTCCATTAGTAATCTGCAGTCCGCCTAAATCAAAAAGTTTGCTTGCCATCTCAAACTTTCTGCAGTGTTGGAAGCTAATGAGTGACTGGGCTCAAAAAAATAATAGAAAAATCATCATGTTTGAAGCATTTGATAGATACTATAGGGATCCTGACTATGTTAGTGGAGTGGGGTGGTGGCGTCTCCAAAATGATTCTGCTGATACCGTTAATGAAACTTTATTCTGGGAAAAGGCTGAAGGTAACAACGTTTATTTTAACTGAAACAGTTTTTTAATCTAGAAATTCATGATTTTTCTAACATTTTTAGTTGATTTTCTCCCATCAAAAATTTCAATCGGAGGCTTGAAAACAATATCCTTCGATCATCGAGTAAGTTCCCGCCAAACCTTTTATTCAGAGCGGGAGTTAATGACAATGCTGCAAGTTGTAACCAACCGTTTTCCTCACATTGTTATTCATCAAGCTAAGTTCCTTGCTAGTCCTAATTCCTCAGGGAATAATACGAAGGTGACCTGGACTCCTCAGCTCGTTGCAAAGATTAATTCTGAAAGAAGAAAAAAAGCAAGTGACGCATTCCAATTCAGTTCTGTTTTGTTAATATTTCATCGATTGAATATGGAATTAAACAATAAGTATTCCCGTTCAAACACTCGTTCCCTTACTCTTATGAAAGCCTTGGAAGTAGCTCAGAACGCAAACAAGATTTTCCCCGGCACTGTCTCAACGTTAGTTTACAATGGATTACGAAGTAGCTTTGATGAAAGAGGTTTCAATTTTCCCAAAAATATCATAGAGTACGCGCGAAATGGAAGTCTTAAATCGGGTTTACGTTTGGGATTTGTTATTAACTTAAATTTGTGTGAGGCGTACAACTTAACAGTTTTTGTGCCGTTAGCCAAATGGATGAAAACATTTATTTTTGATGGAAGTAGCGTTGATAATACACAAAATTCTATGCCACGTATTAGCTCCCGAGATGTATTAAGAACTAATTTGTGGAAGGGAGAAAAATGTAAGAAACGAGTTGTTGATAAGTTTCCAAATGTTGAGGTAATGGTCAGAATGAATTGTTCAGCAGTTGCCCTAGAAAATATGGCAATATGTGTCCACACTTTGAGTAAGTGGGGAAAGGAGAATAGAGTGGGTGTTATCTTATCTCAAGCTTTTGATATCCCGTTTATACCTGGAGAATCTGATTTAGTTGTTGGTCCAAA